>CM063717.1:7402323-7660677 GCA_032441835.1 Slavum lentiscoides | reverse complement strand
AGCAGTAGTAGGAGTTTATAGGTTTAGGAGAAAAACAGCCCGACATTGTAAAATTGTCGACATATATATATATATATATATATACAAATATAATATGTTTCAAATATGTTAATTTTTCAGGGTTAAATTGGGGTGAGCATGATCAAAAAAAAATCACTCTGTATATACGTCATATACGTTTTACATAATATATAATGAGAAATGTTATCGCTTAAAACTAATGACGGGACATTAGTCTCCCTCTCCCCGGGATTTTTTTTCCACTTTCAAACCCTGGGGCCCTATTTTTGAATCATACTATAATACGATTAGTACACTAAAAATCTCACTTCAGATTAGCTTTTAATGTGAAAACAATAAAATGTGTACTTTTGAATTGAAATACTCCGTTATAGGTACATAAATATGATTGATGGTATTTATTTACATTTATTTAAAATTAATATGTTTTGTATAATTTTCCTTCAATCTATATAATAATACATTTGAATATGATTGAGACACTTGTGACTGTTTACACTAATATTATGAAATCCAAAATCACAAAATAATATACACTTTTTACCACGTATATAGGTACGTCTTTCGACAACAACGTTGTCATCATCAGCGCGAGCCGCAAACCACATAAAGACATATACCTAGTATATGTGGTCCGGACGGTCCGGTTAGGTTAGGATCCAAAGATTAGAATATACATATACTTCCAATTAGGTTTTGTCACGTACATAATTTTGTTAAATACAATAAAATCGTTGACTGTCGGCTGCAGGGGCGAACACAGAAAAAAATTTCGGCAGGGGTTTTTGAAAAATGTAAAATTATTAGGTAATATATACCTATATACTATCTAAACTCTTACATATATGTTGTAACTAACAACTTTAAAATTTTCTCAGACATTTCGGTGGGGGTTCGAACCCCCAAAACCCCTTATTCCTGCGTTCGCCTCTGCATACGACCATATTATTTGTAATCGTTTATTACAATTTACAGTATATTAATACGCTATACTACAGCAGTTATAGACGCTATAGTGTATCTTTATCATACCATCATATTTATGAGTTATAATTTTATTACCTAGGTATACAATTCGTTGTATTTAATAACGAAATACCGTTACGCCTGATTATTAACGTCTTTTAATCCAAATAAAAAATGTTCCTAATTCCTGTTAAGTTTTTGGAATTTTATGGATAGATACCTATATTATAACACACCTATATTCTATGAAAATTATTATTATATCTATTAGATATATTATCTATAAAATAAAATGGTTGATTGAATTTTGTGGGTGGGCCGGCCTAGGGCCAAAGAAATATATAGGTGGGCCGGGCCCACCCAGGCCCCCCTTAGCTACGTGCCTGAATATATTAGTATTCCGCGTGATTTAATTCCGTAATTTCAACATTTTACATTAGAAATTTGGATAGAATATTGCATATTATTAAGGATTTATTTTATATACAATACAACTTTGCGTTATTTTCGTAAATAAATCAATAATGAACATTTATTTTCTTTGTTAACTATGAAAAACGTAATAAAATATGTATATACACTTATTATGGCGCAGATACAATACCTATATATATATATATATATTATATGAACATAGGGAGAAATTCTTCATTGCGTGCAGACACCCAACTGCAATATTAGTGGCGCCAGGCATGTACCTATATATACAAAACTTCGTCTCGTATCGTGTTAGGGTGTTTATACTGCATACACTGCGTCATACAAATTGTTATTTAAGTGAATTTTTTTTTTTTTTTAATTTACTTTCTTCTTAATATTGCGAAAAATTATACCCGAAAAATTTTATACGTATATTATATTATGCGTCGTATAAACTTGATTTTTTTTTTTTATAAAACTTATAATATATAATGAACTATAATCCGTGTCATTATATACCGTCTCTTGATTCTGTTTTTAATTGAAAAAAGACATTTTTTTTTTTGTATTCATACAGCTATATTTAATAATATAATACAAGGTACGTAAGAAATGTTTATAGAAAGGCTTATTACAGTGTCTCAAAAATATCGCTCAAGCTATAAAAAAAAAGTTATTAATATGTATTATAATTATACCTATATAAACTATGAACCGCAAATAGTTCAATTTTATTCATCTAATATACAAATTACAGATATTAGATATATATACGACGTACATTTTATCGTTGTGTTTCTTTAAAATACATAATTAACGGATTACTATATAAATTGTGTATAAATAACATTTGGAAAAATAATTAACAAGTTTTTTTTTTTTTTTTTTTTATAAAATTATCGAACATTTCGGATGTAGGGGTCGTATCCGATTGAAAATTAAACACGCTGCAGATATTTATATATTTATAACGCGCATTATTTTTATTAGAATCATTTTCTAATTTCTACTGCAGTATACAAAACACCAATTTTAGTTTTTTTTTTTACTGATTATTACGTATATATGTATATATATATTTTTTTACTTTAGTATTATTATTATATATTTAGAGAAGTGAAAATGACCATAATGGACATTAGACGCAGTATAATAATAATAAATAAACAATTTGCGTTTTCTTGGAGAAATAAAATAAAATTTGTGTCGATAATAGCGAAAAGATATATGCTTTTTGTATAATATCATGACTATTTTAGACCCTAATATATATAAGGTCATACGTATACAGACTAATCAAATCAAACTATATAAAAACTGTAGGTATATGTAGTGAAAATATCACGAAAATCATGAATTATTATTATTTTTTTTTTTATACGTATGTAACTTTGAAATTAAAACCAAAAAAGTTATCCATTTTATGATTAAAATAATAATTGCTATATAAATAACCGAAAATTGATAGAAATTTTTTGAATATTTTATACATATATATGGTAGAAAATTACATATTCTGTGCAGTAAATTTCAACACTCTGCAGTGTAGGACCATTATTTTTGGTACAGTTTTTCGTGCAGCGTTTTAGAAACTATATTGGAGAAAACAGTATTTTTTTCTCTCCAATTTTTTAGTCTTTTTAAATTGCGCGTAAGGAAACTATATATATATATATATATTGAAAAAATCGAAAAACGTTTCAAATAAAGTACCGACTATATAATATAGATGTAGGTACAATTTGCTATACCGGAACGTCATATGATGACGAGACGATCAGATTCATTTTAGTCACAAAAATTTGTACACAGAAAAAAATGCTCAGCAAAAAAAAAGCGCAATACACTATATAATAATTGAGATTTTTTTTTTTTTCAAAACTACGATTTGCGTGCGCAGACTTATATATTGACAAATATACTACTAAAAAGGTCATCTCGTCATATTTTATTCGGTGTATTATATAGGAAAAGCGTATAGCGATATACGCAGCAGCAAGTGGTCACAGCGTACATTGTATACGGATCAATAGTATGCGGCGCAAAGGGGGGACGGCGGCGGCGGCAAAGCGCGAGAGAGCTGGGAGGGTACATTCCGCCCTTTAATGCGCGCGCGAGCTTCTTTCTCGTTCGCGGCACACGGCAAAAAAAAAAAACGAGCCTTTGGAAATATCGTTCGACCAAATATTACACTGCCGTCAGTATGGCCAACGTAATTAACGAATAATTCGCCGATTCGCCACGAGTTTTGCCCGTCAATTAATTAATTGAAAAAACATTTTTTTTTCTCCTGATTTTCCACGCGTTAACGTGTTTCAGATTTCACTTGACAATCGCTGTTCTCGCACCGCGGACTCGCTGTAAGAATATGGGCAAGACGATCGTATACGAGTGTTGAAAACTTACACCGTGGAAAAATACTAGATTTTCGTCTCGGCCCGTGGTACGACGTCGCGTACGATAATTACCGTACACGTGCGAACACTGTCCCAGCTCCGTGTGTGTGTGTGTCGTCCGTTCCGCGGTGGTCGTGTTCGACCGTGCGCGCGGGACAGTGCCGTTTGGACCGCGTGCCTTGTCGTTCGTGCGTCGTCCGTTGGAAACGGTCGTGTCCGCCTACTCCGAGTCGCGTACGATAATAAATATTGTACCGTGCGCGCGCGCGCCAATTCCCCATACCGCGGCGGAAGATATGCTGGATATGATGAACAAAATGGCCGAACTCAAGTTCGAAGCGCCGCTGGCGCAGTTCGAGGAATCGGACGAGTGGACGAAAGTGATGGACGACGAGCCGTCGGCCAAACACCACCACCACCATCGTGACGGCAACGGTCAGACGCCGGCGTCCGTACGGGACGCGGAGCAACTGGACAACGTGTTCAGTAACGTTAGGGGCGCGCAGGAGTCGGCCAACAAGTCGTCGTCGTCGTGCACGCAGTGCGGAGCGAACAACAACAACTGCGGCGGCGGCGTCGTCGGCGTGGAGGTGACCGGGACGGCGGCGGACGCGGACAATTTCGGCGAGACGTTCAGCGGGTCTCTGGAAGACCTCGTGCACACGTTCGACGACAAGATCACCAGATGTTTTTGCGATTACGAGGAATCGGTGGAGAAACTAGCGCCGGTCCAGATCCGGACCCAGGAAGAGATAATGAACGAATGCCAGTGAGATTTACTATTATTGCCTATTATTAATGCCTACTTTTTTTTTCCGCGGAAATTTATAGTCATTTTTAAAACGTTGTTCAACGTACGCGCGCCTTAATAAAAAAAATTTTCTAATTTTCGAACCAAATCGACGAATTCGATCGAATACGCGCACTTCTGGAAATACGTATTTTTTTTTTTTTTTGCTAGAAATTCAAATATACCGTTTTAAGACTTTATTGAATAAGACGTTATTGTAAACGCGATATACAATATTATATTACACCGTTTCGCGACGAAATACTAAAACGAGAATTGCTCGTTATTTTTTAATAAAATATTTATAATCGCTTTGGTATAATATATATAGTATTATAATAACGCGTGCGGTCTGCGCCGCGCGTATTACGACGAAGCACCAAAAATGATCGTTTGCATATTCATTTTTATAACGCACAAACCGAAGAAGTAGACACGAATTTTTATTATTATATAGTGATGATTCAAAAAAAAAAATTATGTCTAAGTTATTATTTCTTGCGTGTATATAGGTATATTTTAACTAAAATCCCAACAGCTCTGTTCGCCTACACTCGACCTAACACAATAGGTACGCACACACCAACATAATATAGTGACGGACAGCAGCAGCAGCTCATCATTACGATCACAATGAGAGATCGTTACGCCTCGGCACGCGAATACGCGATGTGAATCATCACCGCCGTGTGTGTGTATAATATAGTATGAGCACAAAGATAAAATGTCACGATTGTTCAAATATACAGTAATAATATGACAATAAACGAACGGATCGCGTTCAGTTTTTCGTTAAATTCGAAATTAATACAACACAATATAATGTTCACTCGACAGTATTTATACAGGCGATTGTTGTATAAAAATATGATAGCGCGTTATTATTATAATATTTAACGTAATATCGTTAAGTACTGTATGACTCGACACGGTTATTGTTAAAACACGAGACGGTTCGCTAAAAGGAAACGTGTGGCACAAAAATAACAGATAGAAAAAATGAATCATCCGGTGCGTTTATTTTTTTTTTTTCTGTCGCGTCAAAAATTTGATTATTATTTCGTCGATATAAATGTTACAACTGCGCGTCGCGGATATAATTATTATAATTTTAAATAGAACAAAATGTCACCGATAACAACGCGGTATATTTATTATTGCATAACCGTCCGAGTTCGATTTGTCCGACTTTTATAATAATCGCCGATCAATATAAATACAAAGATGAGCCACCTGATGACATTTTCGAACTCCGATTGTTACATATTGATATTATTATTATTCCGATTATTATAATATAAACGCGCGTTTATTCCGATAAAATATTATTCGCCTCGTTTTGTGTTGTCGATTCGAGGAGATCGTATTTCGGCGCTTTTTTATTCGATGACGAAATAGGAAACGGAATTAACGCTGCAAAGTGTTAACCGAATCCACACGGTTTTATGTGGTAAAAAAAATTCCGACGTTTTAGTCAACTAAAATTAAAAGAATAAAAACAAAAATCTCAAACTGTGTTATTGGTTTTTAAAAAAGAAAAATAATATTATTTACGCGCGTCTCTCTCGTCGATTCGTCGAATATTTGGATTGGCCGTCGTCCAAGGTTCAAGGTTGTGCACCGAAAATTCGAAAAATTTCGTTTTGAAATCTAATACCGTCTATTTTGTATTTTTAACTTAAACGGTTTTTTTCTTTTCGTTTTTTATTTCGTCAAAACGATCTCGACGCATACGCGTTGCCAACAACTCTATAAAACCCGTTCCGTTTTTCATTTAAAAGTGCAACCCATATAAACACTACGACATTATGCTATAATCGTTGTAGTTAATAATTTTTATTAAAATTACGAATTATTAAAGTATACAAATTATAGGTAAAAAAAAAAAACGTCTGTTAACTCTATTAATATACCTATAGTAGTCGTTACCGTTTTCTATAATATGGTGAAAGTCGTGTCGAACGATACAAGCTGACACACACACACACACGTTTTACAATCGGTAACAATTTATGAATTTAAAAAAAAAAATGTTAAACTTTATCGTAATTACTTTAAAGTCCCGCGGGTAGTATACTGCAAATACGAAATTTCACTTTGTAACACGCGCGTAGACTCGGTTGAGAAATTAGGTATAAAAATTGTAGTAAATATCTAATTGACGCGGTAATATAGTTGTTAATAATGTTTTACCGTAATAATAATATTATATATTTAACGAGAAATTTAGAAAAAACGAAAAAAATCTCTTAATAATTCCTTCTGGGCCGGATTCGTACAGCGCTTAGGTTAGGTTTACAATACATTCAGTACAACAGGCTATTAATCCCCGTAAAATCATCCGCTGTGTTATAATACGTGGACGTCTGTGTGTTTTTTTCTATACACCTACCTACACGTGGGATATCTCTCGGTACGGTCATACGCCTTACACGCATTTCTTCTACTGCAGTCGATGTGGATAAAAAAAAAAATAAAAAAACCAGTTTTATTAACACGGCCACCATTTATGATATATAGTAATAAATAGTGTAGTTGTATGTAGTCTTACCGGCGAGACTTACGTGTACAAAACCGATAGGCAGACAATGAAATTGCGTCGAGATTCTTTCAAAACGACTTGTACCTTTTACGATTTTCTAATACAAATCGCTCGCTTTCTTTCTTGCACAGCGATTTTCGTTTTATTCTCGATAATCACGCGTATTTTTCAATCTCTCGTCAAATATTATAGGTTTTAACGCGTCTTTTAATAACGTACAGATTTTTTTTTTAACATACGTATTATATGTTGTTAGAATAGTGTCGTTTTCAACGTTCTGCGTGCATATGATGTATGATAAACGACGAACTCAATTATCTTAAAATCAAATCGTGATCACGTTTCACGGTTTAATGCGGTGAAGGGGTCCGCAGGCGCTGCCGCCGCCGACGACCCGGTCCTAAGAATACCATATACCGCGTATGACTGACTACGACGATTGTGTAATTATTATTATTATTTCAACTATCCCACGATTATTATAATATTATTATACATGCGTATATGATTCGTGTTGATTTGATAATTTCACTGCGGTTCATTATTTATTTATTTTTATTAAAATTTTGATTTTGGTACATAATTTTATATTTATAGTGCATTTAATGGGAATATAATATTGTAATAATATCTTATTCACTATACAATAATATAGTGAGCAAAACCAGTGGCGTTATATATGCGTTCATACGCGTATCATAAAATTATCTATAAATTTTTGTACGAATAATTATAGGTGTACATATCTGACAACAATTTCTGTATATATACGCGATACCTATATTGGTGTTAGTTTCTTAGTTTATCAGAATATTTATACAATAACTAATCAACAATAATATTTTAAGTCGTTTGAAAAATCAAAAACGACAGCAACACGGGTTTCGTTATTTATTTTCTTAAAATTTAAAGCGCTCGTGTATACTAATAGAGTTGTATAGTAGTTCTCCGACTTAATAACACATTATATACAATTGATGTGCGACTGTTGGACAGATGTCTCGGAGACTCGGATTAAATATACCGCATATACGTATATATACACCCATCTTGATGCTATTATAACGCGTTCATATATATAGTTATTAAAAAGAGTATTTTAAATTAATCTCGGAGACGAAATGCGAACCGAAAGGAAATAATTTAAGATTATTATTATTATTATTATTATTATTATTTTCTGTCAAAAAATACTCTATGTATGTAGAATCGTACGCGTTAGTGGATAATTCGATGATATCATTTTTTAACAATTATTTTTTTTTATGCTCTATAAGTAGTTACTCAAAATGTATATAGTAATACGACGTTATTTATAGAAATAATTGTAAATATTTATTATTGAAGAGAATAATAACGCGAATTCTGTGGTTGGGCTGGGGGAAAGAAGGTATTTTCTATTTATAAACAAAAACGTGTAAGTACTCATTATAATGCAGGATGATATATACGGTAGTCCTCGAGTATTATATAAATATTTTTATCCACATATATCTCATGGTATTTTTTTTTTTTTTTAACACTAAATTACTCTCTTTGATGAGGCCTCCTTGTCAAAGTATAATTACGCCATTGTATTATTATTAATTTATACGAGTGGCGTACACATATCTTGTTACACGCAGTAATCAGTATATCACACTTGTTTGTAAATTGTGTATGTGTACTTACTATATATTATAATATTATAGTTTTTGATGTTGAAAAAAAAATGT
Organism: Slavum lentiscoides; assembly: GCA_032441835.1. Lineage (NCBI taxonomy): Eukaryota > Metazoa > Arthropoda > Insecta > Hemiptera > Aphididae > Slavum > Slavum lentiscoides. The sequence goes on along the minus strand of CM063717.1, from coordinate 7,651,827 downwards.
CAGAATTACAAAAATAGAGCTTTAAATTTCAAAATATCACAAATGCGTTTACACGAGAAGATAGAAACGCGGTAAATCGTAGTCCATACAGTACAAAAACACACCAACAGGTAATGATGCGCGTCGGGGAGTTTTGGTAAAATATTTGTGTATAGTAAATCAATTTCAAATTTAATCAAAAATGATTTAAAATTTGAAAAAAACGAACAAATAAAAATAGCATATTATATTATAACATTAACATACATTTATATAATAACACATTATTCCACTGGCCCGCCGCCCACTCGGTTAACCTAATTCACATGTACAAAATGTGTGGCGTACAATTCGGTAGAAGCGCGTGAACTCGCACCGACGCGGTTGACCTCAAGTCACCGTACGTTTGTGTTTAGTAATTAATGCATAATTATAATAAAATCGTTCAGACAGTTTTTTTTTTTTTAAATATTTACCGTACTATTTTATTCTCGAGAATCACGAATGTATTAATATTATTCACTCGTGCTAAATAATATAATAGTATTTCTATAAAATCTAAATATATAGAAGCTATATAGAACGTTTTTATAATTGTATAAAAATAGAATTGAAAGACGACGACGAAATCATTACAAAAATAAAGATATATATATATATATATATACAGAAAAAGGCTATAAAAACGAAATCACTCTCGTGTTTATAATACTCGCTAAATACGTACTTATATAGAATAAGCGTTCTGAGCTCAGAGGATTTTGTGTACATTATAACCGGCGCGTTTTTCACTGTCCTGCCCCAAGTCTCAAGATTATACTCACGGAAATTGTGCGCTATTACGTCAAGCTGTTACGGCTCGTATAATTTATATAAATCAATTGTTCGAGTTGCCTTCTAAAATTTTCAACACATGGTTTGTTGAGTAGTCGTCCGTTTTAAATTAGTCGCAATTTATATTCATTCTAGTTAATGGGCTAAGGCCAAATTATTTATCTACACATTATTATTCGTTTTACGCATTATACAATACGTTCGCGTTGTACAATCATATACTTACGGTTGAAAAAAAAAACGATCGTCTTTATTATCATTTACACTACTAAATCTAATTATAAAAAAATAACGTTCAACCGCAATTGTTCAGACTTTCCGCTTTCTGCTTTTGCGTGCCAACCAACCCCCCCAATATGTCTGTTCGAAAAACTGTTCATTATTATTATTAATTACTAATAAGTAATAACGGATTATTATTTTATTTCAGAATGTGGTGGACGATCACTGGAAATTTCGGCAATATTCTTCCGATTGATTGGTCAAAGTCATACGCACGTAAAGTTCAACTACCAGTACTCAGTTTGAACAACAATCTCCAAGTAAAAAAAATATGATTCACCTAATTTTTACCGTTAAAAAAAACTCTGGAAATATGATGGTCTCGAAAATTTATCAATTATACAAAAAACGAAAATGAATGTATTAATTTTCACCCGGTAATACCTAGGTAATTTGTTTTATTGTGCATTCGTACCTATCTTTACAATGTCAAATACGAGTATAATGAATTAACGTATCAAACAATTATTATATTGATGAAAAATCGTTGCTGCGCGTGGTAGTAATATTGTAAGGACAAAAAATTAGATTTTTTTTTTTTTACATACCTAGCGATTTTTTTTTTTATACAGAGTTTTTTATTGGGATGCTAATGTGCTATATACTACGTATTATAATATTATCTTGTCAAAGCCCGCACAGTATAAAATTAATGACCAAATTTAGTCTTTACACATTTTATTATGTAAAATAAAACGTCGTTGTACGTACAAAGGTACATAGGGCATAGGCATATTGCAGAATGTATGCGATCTATGAATACGGCCCTTTGCATGTAAGTACATGACAATAAATAGGAACACCAAACCCGAAATCGAAAAAATATTATCTAGGTACCCGTTTATACCACGTGAGGTTATTATAATATTCTAGATAGATACTCACAAATGTACATCATTTTTAACGTTTTTGATTGTTATTCGAATGAAAATTGAAATTAATTTTAAATTTTCTGAATAGGACGAATCATCGGATGATCTCAGTAGTGAAGATGAAGCAGTCGCGAACGACTTAGATTTGCATACTTTGATATTGTCTGGTCCCAACGTAGATGTCGAACCTCCTACCGCCGATGAAGTGATCAGAGAAATTGATGATATTATGGAGGTAAGCTGAAAATATTATAATTCAACACACATTTGTAAAATATTTTCATTCTTATTTCCTAGGAGGGTACTTCAAACGAATGTACCCCAGATTCTGATCATCATAAGGAAGTGCATTCGCCGTTACTTGAAGAAAGTAAGATTATTTTCTGTCAAATGGCGTATATATTTATATAACATTTTATAATTTTATTGTTTTCCTTACACCGCACATACAGAATTGAAAACTTTAAATGTGAATCAACTCAATGAAGTTTACATGGAATTAGAGATGCTGATTAGAGATTATTCTGAGACATTAATTACGGAACTGGCCTTAAGGGATGAGTTGGAATTTGAAAAGGAATTAAAGAATTCATTTATATCGCTGTTATTGGCCGTACAAAATCGAAGAAGACAATATCATGTAGAGAAGAAACGGAATTCACGTGCAGGAAATACAAATAAAAATGTAACAAATGAACCTAAAGTATGTTTTGAATTATACAACTATTTTTGTACTGTTATAATATTTTAGTATTTAATATATAATATTTTGTAGTATCTAACCACAGTTATACCGTATCATTTGGACAATGGACCTTTGAGCAATCAAGCACTTCAAGTTCTCATAAAAAGTATGTGAAAAAAAATTCATATATACATACATATATATATATTTATTTATTTAATTATTTGTACTTTTAGTATTAAAAGCAATAAATGAAGACAGTCCAACAGTGCCGACACTACTAACCGATTACATCCTTAAAGGTAAATTTTTTTTCGAAATTATAGTAAAATCTATTAACTAAAATTATTTAAAAAAATCTCTGCAAAACTCCAAAAATATACTAAAATATTCCATTAAAAAAAAAAAAAATGCTCAGAGATAATTTATTGAGTTATAACTGAAATCTTAACAGTCGGTGACAGTTAGATTTTAGTACATTTTTTGAAACTAATAAAAATGTTACTGATGTACCCTATTGATGTCTTTCTTTTTTTCAGTATTGTGCCCTACATAATTTAAAATGGATTAATGAAGAGAAATGATCAACTGTACTTTGAACTCTACGTGATATAACTTATTTAATATTAACTTATTACAGCATAATTTGTAGAGTTTTAGTGTTGAATACTTCATTATAAGTTCTAATTGTGGTATATTATTTAGACTTAAGTAGTTACTATTTTATAAACATTATTCCATAATTTGCTATAATATTTGTGTAAAAACCATTTTTAGAAAATATTTCGTTTCTTCAAACAATTTTATTTCATTTTTAATTTTTTTTTAATTATTAAAAAAAAACTATTGTATAATATAATATAAATTAAAAACATTTTGTTTATGCCTTGTGCCATTTAGCGATAAAAAAAAAACTAATAAATAACATAAAAATTAATAAATATTCAAAACGTAATTAAATTTATATCAAATTTAATTAAAAACCCTAAATACGCAAATGGTGCTTGAAAATAATGATTTACTTAACTTTACACATAAAACTAGCATAAATCAGTAATAATTAATTGGTAATTGACATATTTTTTAAAATCCATACAAACTATGCAGTCGATTCCAATTCTAATAATAGGTATTTATTTAAAGATATTTAACATCTTAAGAATATATGAATATATATTAATATGAAGATACTATTAGGTCCTATACAATTTTATGAATTATGAGAAATGTTTATCATATTCCGCTGGAACCAAAATGAGTGCAAACCTTGAAATTGAAGAGGATGAGTTATTAATATTTTAATTTATTTTGTATTTATTTATTTTTTCCCCCCACTGTAAATTATATAGTATTGGGTAATTGCCCTTATACATAATTTATATAATTTTTATGAAAAGGTAAAGTATACTTTAGCTTTATTCGAAAATATGTTTTATTGTTTTTGTGATATATTTTTAAAAATCTATGCTTATATACGGTTTTAAAATGTTTATGTTTTTAAGCTTTACCTATTATTGTTTATATTATAAACATGATTTCTTTTTTTCATCGAATTATAATATCAGATGCAAAATGTTGTTTGACATCATATAATAATATTATAACACACTTTCTAGTCATATTATTTTATTGTACAATAATATTAATAAATGCTGAATAAATAATTGACATTTTACATCGTTATTTATTTATTGTTACACCTACTAGTATATACACTGTATTTATATTATATTTTATAAAGTATACTGAAGTGGTGGTAGACTTGCATTTTTATGTTTATTCTACTTGTATTGAAGCATTCGAGGAAACTGACACGCAGTTTGTATTTAAGGAATTAAAAATCTATTACACAGTAAACATATCTACATTCTATTGTGTAGTTTATGAATTATTTGTGTATGATTCTTCTGAAATCAACGGTGATAGGAGGCCTCATGGGTATTTATTATTGCAAAAATGTAATTAATACTTCATAGTTGTTGTACCGTATATTATAAAAATAAATACATTGAGGAAACATTTAAAAACGTAGTAGTGATTTTTACAGTTATAATCCATCACAAAATTATTAAATTATTAATAAACAATAAATCGTACATTTTATTGGCATAATTTTTTTATAATGTTTTAAAAATACGGGGGAAATATGCTTTGAACAGTCAACGGGTATAACATGGAATAATTAAATGTTATTCTTCCATGGATTTTTACCCAACGCACTTATTTTACCGGATCCATGACCACGGTTACTTACAACTTGCGTAACGTTGACCGACTGAATCCGATCATGTGATAACACTATATTCACGTTATTATGATAAATAAATTACTGTAAACAAAAAAAAAAGAAAGAAATTGGAAATAAAATCGTTCAGTTTCCGTACCGCGTAAGTCGCGATTTTCAATGTTTTTTTTTTTCTCATTTCGTTCGTGTTACGACATTTCGGTTAAAGATTTTGATTTCTTATGTTCTGTGACTTATTTTTTTTTAAGCGTTCCGACCGCTTCACCGACAACACCGAATTCGTGTGTAACATAATGACGCGCGATTCGCCATTTCTTTTCGGTGATTACTGATAACGGAGTACGCCAATACGAACAAACAAACAAACGACAATAATATTTAATTTACAATGTTTATTATGTCATGTCAACAGAGAATCGGTGTGTTTTAGATTCCAGCGGTTACGACTTTCGACCGAAATTGTTGGACGGGAAAGTCGCGGATTTGGACGAAAACAATTTTGCTAAATGGTCGGACGTCTTTTTTTTTTTATTTAGTAAGTACCTACTCGTTTTTTGTGTCCACTGTGCAGTTGCGCCTGTGTACTTTATTTCTACTGTTAACGGTGTACAATATGTCGTTAAACGTAGTTCTCTTGCATTCGATTATATTTCAACGAAATAATATTCTCATTTGGGCTCGTTTATTTTAGTAAATCAATAAACACACCACCATTTGCCGAGTTACCGTTCAATTTTGATCAGTTTTTTTTTTTTAAGTTTAACGAGTGTCAATTCTGTCCGTACTCAATTGACAAAACGTAACACTTATCTCTATTTTATATTATTATCATTACCAAAACTGTGAATTAGCGACGAAAAAAGTTTAGCGTTCTCTTTCCCTTCTTATCACATCAACAGTGTAAGACTTGTTGTGTCAATTTGACCATTGCGACGATAACTCGAGGAGACCAAAAAAAAATTGTGTTGATTTCTTACATTTTTGCTTGACTTATTTATTTTAATATGTTTGTTACGTTTTTTTTCAGATATTTTACTGAAGTTGAATATTGGTGAACTGTAATTATTGTTGTAAAACGCTGAAGCCGTAAGTTCATCACATTAATCATAAAAAAAAAACTTTCATCATTGTCATCCGATTGTATTGAATCATTTGTTTTTATTGATTAATATTTGTATGTTGTAAATGTGCACTTAAGCAAAAGTATTCTCGTTTTAAACTTGCGTGTAAAATATGTCTGTACTATGATTTTAACAAACAACACAACCACAATGAATAGTTCAGGTCAAAGTAACGAATCTGTCAGTAAAGTGTGTGGCGATCTTCTAAGTAGTTCTGCATGGAGTGCCGTTATTCATCAACCAGCTCACGATTCCGATTTAGAAGACTTGCCTTCAACAGTCGACATGGATGCTATTAAAGATCCAATTGCAACGCCTCATAATACTGTAACCAACCAAGTGGTTGATTTTTCTGAATCGGAGTCTGAATCCGAATCTGAATCGGAAAAAGAAAAATACTGTACAAAAAAATTTGGTTACTCTTCTGTTGACGATGATAACATTGACGATTCTTCGGATACTTCACTATCATCGTATCTACCTTGGTCAAAGCGAAAAGGTTTAGACAAACAAAAAAGAAGTAAAGATTCAGTAGAATCACACGGGTCGAGTTCAAGTTCTAGTGATGAATCCAGTTCTTCTTCGAAATCAACTCAATTTATGAAGCAGCCAATTTATGATGGTACGTCTAGTGATGGCTCTAAAAAAAAAGAATTCTGGCAGGAAGAACCGAAAAAAACATTTTCTTCAAGTTCTGATCTCGACAAACTTGAAAACTTGGAACCTGAACATTTACAAGTCATTAACCAAGAAGATTTGGCTGAAATTTTATCCGATGTTCAAAATCAAAGTTTTCCAACTGGGTTTGATGATGTTCAATCAAAAAATTTAAGTGACAGCAGCGACTCAAGTGACATTGAAATTAAAGATTGTGTTGTAAACGATGCAATTATACGATTAAATAATTCTTCCGAAGATGAAAATAAAAAGCCAGCTTACTCTTCTAAACTGTTAAAAGACTTTGTAGAGAAAACTGAAGGTGTGGTACAGAAACCAAATTGTAAAACCACTTCATTGGAAAACAGAGCTGTTATTGATAAACAAAAAGAAAATTTAATAAAACGAGGTAGGGGAAGACCCAAAGGTACATGTAAAGGAAGTAAAACTCCACAGAATGTTTTGCCAAAATTGTCAGCTAATTTTAAACGTGGACCTGGTCGACCAAAAAAAATGCCTCCACTTTTAGAACCAAACAGTCCAACAACAAATACTTTAGACTGTGATTCCCCAAAAGAAGTTAAAGTTCATAAAAAGAAAAAAAAACATAAGAAAAAAAAGAAAAAGCGTAAGAAGACATTGAGTCCTAAATTTATTGCCGAAATGGAAAATCTTGTTTCTTTGTTTATTCAATATCTGAATATATCTAAAGTTCCAGATAGTGTTAGAGGCAAATCAAGTTCCTTGAAGTCAAAACAAAGAGAGAGATCTGGTAAAAAAAGAAAGATTGATAAAACAAGTTACAGCGACAACGATATTGATAAAAAAAGAAAAAAAGGCTCTCCAGATACGTCTAGAGATTCTGAAACGACTAATGATCAAAGATTGCCTTTGAAAAAGCGCCATTATCATATAACGTCATCAACAGGCGCTGGTGTCACTTATGTGGAAGATGTATCAAGAGATGAGAATTCTGGTAGTGAATCTGACAAACATCTTAAAACCATAAAAGTAAAATCTGAAATAATAATAAAGAAGAAGTCAGGTTTACGTAGTAATTCTGCAATACCAGAAGTTAAAGCAAAAGACAGTGAAAAAAAAGATGAACCAAAACCTAAGAAGCCTCCTGCGGGAGTATTTATACCAACCGTTGAAATGCCAAGTTTACAGCTAAAAAAAAAAGTAGATGAAAATGTTAAAAAAGTGAAATCACTTAAAGTCGAAAAAGAAAGTCCTGTAGGAAAATTAAAGAAAAGAAAAAAATGTATAAATCGTACTGGATTTCCTATTAAGAAAAAAAAGAGAAAACGTCCAGAACTACCATCATCCGCTGCTTGTCCGTATATAAAAGAACATAAAAGTGTTGTTGATCCACCACAGAAAAGTGAACAAACTGAAATTGCGCCAGAAAGAAGAAGTTGTCGAGCTTTAGTTCTTAATAAGTTAAAAGATAAAAAGAAAGATGAAAAAGAAGATAGCGATACGTCTAGTGTAAGTTTGCCCAAGAAACCCAAAATTGACCATATAGAAGTAAAGTGTCAGAAGAGAAAACCTGATAAAAAGCACAGTATACAGTCCTGGAATTATAGGAAGCTGAAGACAAATGTTTATTATGATTTCAAACCAGTGTGTACATATGAAGCACAAGCGTGTAACTGTAAAGCACCAACTGAAAGTAAAGGCTGTACAGATGATTGTATAAATAGAATGATTTTTGCCGAATGTTCACCAGAACTCTGTCCTTGTAGGGAAAAGTGTTCTAATCAACGTCTTCAAAAACATGAATGGGCACCTGGTTTAGTCAAATTCATGACAGAAGAAAAAGGTTGGGGTGTTAAAACTACAGAAGGAGTGAAAAACGGTGAATTATTATTAGAATATGTCGGTGAAGTAGTAAGTGAACAAACATTTAAAGATCGAATGACTTCTATATATAAAAATGATGTGCATCATTATTGTTTAAAACTAGATGGAGGGTCTGTTATCGATGGCCATAGAATGGGAGGCGAAGCAAGATTTGTAAATCATTCTTGTGAACCAAATTGCGAGATGCAAAAATGGAGCGTGAACGGATTATTTCGAATGGCATTGTTTGCACTTCGTGACATACACCCTGATGAAGAATTATGTTATGATTATAATTTCTCCTTGTTTAATCCAGATGAAGGTCAATTATGCAAATGTAAATCGCCAAAGTGTAGAGGTGTTATTGGAGGGAAAACTCAGAGAATCACTATACGGTCTCCCAGCGTTGTGAAACATCCACCAACAAATAGAAATCGTTCAAGAAAAGCTGCTCCTAATACTCATACTTCGCCTAAAAAACCGACATCTATTGTTAGTATACAACAAAAACTTAAATCAAACGCACCAATTGTAATTAGCAAAGAAGACAAAGATTTAATTTTTCTTCATAAAATATGTTTATATAGAAATATTATGAAAATAGAAAAAATAAGAAAAAAACGAAGAGGTAAAGATAATAAACCAAAACAACCTGAAGTGTTTAGAGCACAAATGAACGCCCTTACTAACAGTTGTTCAGTGCGAACCAGAAGGCTAGCAACTGCTCAAAATGATCCTCAGATGGAGAAAAAGGCTAAATTAGCAACTGTATTCAAACAACTTTTCGATATAATATGTAATGCTAAAGAAGAATCGGGTGAATTGCTTGCTACTCCATTTATAACTTTACCGTCTAAACGTAGAGTACCAAATTATTATCAGAAAATATCTGATCCAATTGACTTAACAACTATTGCTAACAATATTGAAATAGGTGTTTATGATACTGTAATGGGATTCGATTCAGATATTTTGAAATTACTTACAAACAATATGAAGTATTACGGGCGTACTTCCGACTTGGGTATAATATCCACTCGTTTGCGTAAGATTTATAATTTGGCTAAACTAGAATTTGTGTCAAAAATCGAAGGCATTTTAGAAAAAGCTATTCCAGAAGCTTTTATAGCGGAGAAAAATAATCCAGGCGGTGATCAAGATGACGTGGTGCGATGTATCTGTGGCTTGCACGAAGAAGAAGGTTTGATGATTCAATGTGAGCGTTGTTTAGTATGGCAACATTGTGATTGTATTAAGGCTGATCCCGGAAAAGTGGAATATTACTTGTGCGAGCGTTGTGATCGTCGAGAAGTAGACTATGAAATACAACTTCCAACACGGCCAAGTTACGCTGATTCTGGAGAAGTTCACTATTTAACATTGACACGAGATGATTTACAAATTCGAGTGAATGATACTGTTTATGTTCTTAGAGATATTGTAAATCCCGAAAGTGGCAAATCTCATTCGTACAAAACTATAAAAGATTTCAAATATTCGGATTGCGATATATTTAGAGTAGAACGATTGTGGAAAAATGAATCTGGCGAACGATTTTCTTTTGGACATCATTATCTGAGACCACATGAAACTTACCACGAACCAACACGAAAATTTTACCCGAATGAAGTTGTTAGGGTACCTATCTATGAAAAAATATCGTTAGATCTTATTATGGGTAGGTGTTGGGTTCTTGACCCTTCTACGTACAGTAAGGGTTATCCTATTGGCTCTGAACACAAACATCTTTATATATGTGAGTATAGAGTGGATAAATGTGCACGGATGTTTGCCAAAATGAATAAGTCGAAGAACCCTCCAATTTGTACGAAAAGTTATGCTTTTGAGAAATATGATAAAAAGCTGAAATTAGCCAGAACATTTGCACCTCATGGACTCATGGTAAAAGTGACTAATAGTTCTGCAACTCCTCGGCCACGACATACAGAAACTATTCAGACGTGTAAAAAATTATCAAAAGCTCAATTCTCCATGAAAAAACAAAGGTTGGATACAATTTTATCAAAACTACTATCCAAATTGTCAGAAGAGGATAAAGTTGATATCACATATTTACTAGAACCTGGTAGACGACACAGAAAAAAACCTTCATTTTTAGAACTGTAGTAATTAAGTGTTATGTTAGTGTTACTACTGTGATTTATTGAATTGTCTTAACAAATATGTGTCATTATAATTATTTATTATAAGTTTTAATTTTTTTTTTTTTTTTTCAAGTTGATTCGTCATTATATTTTGTAAATAAAAAAACCAAATTTATCTTGAGCACTCTTTACATCTTTGTAATAATGTCATTTATTACTTAATTTACCATATTATACATATATATTTTTTTATATTTCAAATTAGTATTTTAAAAGAATCAAATTAACTGTGATTTTGTTAAATTGCAAATTCGTTTCATACAAATTGTTATATTCTTATTTGACATACAAATATTTTAGTTATAAACCAAGTGCATACCATTTGTAATAGGAACAAATGGAGTTTATCAGTTTTTTTCAAAACGTGTGTTGGTGATATTGAGGCATTTGGCCACCTCCTGTCGTTTGTTAATTCCAGTACTTAATAATTGTATTTAGCACTTTTTTATGTACTTGATTTTTTCTAATCCACAACTTGAAAAGTAATAATTTTAGATAAATTCTGTCTTCGCCGAAATGCTAAACGTTAAAAAAAAATTTCAAAAGTAAATCTGATCGCAAATTTCTGATTACATTGGTAAAACACGTATTCTAAAGAAAAAAAACCGAATGAGTTGATAAACTCCATTTAAGCCTTATGTAATACAATGTTTTTAACTATTTTAAATTAACATTATTTAAAGTATTCTTAATTGTTATTGATTTTTTTTTATGTTCATTATTACCACTAAGTATCATTTGAAAAATATTTTCATATATATGAAATCAATTTTATATTAAGTTTAAACTATAAGAGATTAATTAAGTAATTTTTATTTATAAAATTGTATGTTAAAATTTAATATTGTTAATACACACTTATGCTTATGTATTGAAACGTATTTATGGAGTTTGTTAATTTTATTACGTTTTAAGCGACCACAGTGGGTGGTGAATTCTGCTGTATTGTAGTTGTTCAATTCGATTAGGTGTACATTTCACTTCAGCCCTTCTTACATACAATATTCAAATTTTTTTTTTTAAATATGAGCCGATATGAAATTTTGCTATTTTGTTATAGGTACAGATTTTTGATTTGATAGTTTAATTGTTAGTGGGAAAACCGTGAGCCTATATATCCATAAAAAAAATTAACTGTGTAGCCAATACACATTGTGTTATAAAACGGTGGTGGATCGCCCCCCATGGGATTTGATATTTTTAAATTCAATTTATCTCTAATCTAACAGTACTGACTTGTGTCATATAAGTTGGACCAATTATGGTTATGTTCCATTTTCGCCCTCCCTCCCCTCCCCCTTTGAACATCATATTATATAAGGCTGGAATTAGTGCTCGACCGACGATCAGCACGTACGGAACGCGCTGGTCATTGGTCGTGGTCGAGCGTTTAATGCTTAGCTGACGACAAACTCGATCGGTCGTGTACGTTATAAATGTGAGTAAACGAGTAAACGTTAAATAAATAGTGAACGTGTAAACGAGTGTACAACGGGGAAAGATGAATCCTTACATCATTTCATTGAAACACGCAAAATAATATTATTATTAATAATAATAAATAATAAAGATGGCATACGAACGTACGATCGGTCAGCGTCAAACTAAACACTCGCATATACTGACATGGCGCGTCGCCGACCGTAATAAAACGGAAAAAGAAAGTAGTCACCAGATAGCGCTACGACACAACAGAGGGCGTGGCAGAAAGGCGTTTATAAATAGCGGTCCGAAACCGCCGGACCGCTCAGTGTGATGGCGACGGTCAGACGTGAACGACGTAGTTCGCGCGTCTGACTGCGTGTGTGTGTGTGTGTGGTGTGTTCGAGACTGACCGCTATTTATATACACCTTACTGCCACGTCCTCTATATTGTGTCGTAGCGCTATCTGATAACTACTTTCTTTTCCAGTTTTATTGTTATTTCGTTTACGTTCCATGCACGTTCTTCTTTTTCTACGTCTACATTTCGTCTCGGTACGGATCTTTATTCTTGGTTATTACTCGTCGATGTGAATATTTATTGTCGGAGGGGGTTGGCCCCCCTCCCCTTGAACGTCATGTAAAACCGCCACTGATTTTATATTTTTACCACAGTTAGTTCAAAGATTAGGCTACGTTAGAAATATTTATAACTATACTGTTCAACAAATACGTATGACATTTAAAGTCGCTTCACTTTGACATTCTCTGCGTAACGTTTTATTTGAAATCGATAAACCGATAAAGCAAATATTTCATATCGTCTCATACGATGTAAAAACCTAATTATTCATATTGTACCACCTATTTAAATGATTGAAACAAAACGTGAGAAATCATTGTTAACCGAAAAAAAAATAATTTTTTTTACCGATAGGGGTTTCTAGCGTTTATGTGTTTTGTACAGGATTAAAATTGATTGAATGGAGCTGCGTCATCGAGGTAATAGAACTTATTGGTCCGACCAGCAGATGGAATCGTTTCAAATTCTCGAAAGTCCCAGCAGCCGTAAAGACGAAGTAACAAGAAATCAAAAATGTTTATCGGCCGTACCGACTCTGTTAGTCGCACTGACCGTGTTTGTAATTCTAAACGCGTTCGTGTACTACATGGATAACAGATTGCCCGGTGTCGTCGAAACGAATTCAACCGTCGATGACGGTTTTGTTGCGAAACGTGCGTGGCTGACTTTAGTCAAACTGGCGAATTTAGGTCCGCGACCGGTTGGCAGTTACGAGAACGAAGTGTTGGCTTTCGATCTCGTGAAAAGCGAAATCGCAGGTATTATGAACCGAGCGGGAAACGTGAACGATATTGAAATGTACAATCAGAAAGTCAGTGGTTCGTTTGCCTTGAACATGAAAAACTGGAATCTCCTGTTGAGTTACGAAGAGTTACAAAACGTCGTTGTGAAATTAAATCCTAAACGAGGTGTGAGCGATGCGGTACTGTTGAATTGTCATTTCGACACGGTGCCGGGGGGACCGGGTGTAAGCGATAACGGAGTGAATTGTGCCGTGATGGTAGAGCTGTTGCGGGTACTGGCGAAGAGTCCGGATTTGAAAAGACCGATAATTTTTCTGTTCAACGGCGGTGAAGAAATAATGCTGCAAGCAGCTCACGGATTTGTAACTCAACATCCTTGGTCGGCGAATGCGAAATACGTAATAAATCTGGACAGCTGCGGAGCGGGCGGACGAGAAATACTGTTTCAGACGACGCGGTCGAACTCGTATCTAGTGGATTTGTACGCTCGCACGGTACCGCATCCGTACGGGCAAGTGATAGGCGAGGAATTGTTTCAGTCGGGCGCGATACCGTCGGACACGGACTTTCGAATATTCCGCGATTTCGGGAACATGTCCGGTCTCGATCTGGCGCATTACAAAAACGGTTACGTGTATCACACGAAACACGATGATTTAGATCGGATCGGACCGTCGGTGCTGCAGAACACCGGTGAGAACCTGTTGCAGCTGACCAAAGCGATGTCGGTACACGACGCGACGACGTCCACACGTCGTGACAAATCCAAGTACGTGTTCTTCGACGTCTTGGGCGTGTACATGTTCTCTTACACGGAACTGTCGGCAACGGTGGCCAACTTCCTGGTAGCGATGACGTCGTTTTTCTCGTTTTTCCTGTCGCTACGTTTCACGACGGTCGGAATGAACCGCCGCGAGTACAGCGTACAACTGTTGATCTCCGTCATCAGTCCCGGTCTCACGGTCTTATTTGCCGTCCTGTCGTGCGCGTTCGTGGCGTTCTCTCTGGATTCGTTAGGCCGTTCAATGAGTTGGTACAGCAATGTGGTCAACTTGACGGTTTACTACGCGACCGCGTCGTTCGTCATACTGCTGTGTTCCGCAGTCGTTTTCCGTGCGAAAAACAATTCGAGAATGGACGCGACCGTGTCCATGTTGAACGGCGTCCAGTTCTTCTGGACGGTCCTGTTGTTCGTGACCACGATGGCGGGACTCCGGTCCAGTTACGTGCTCGCCGTCATGGTGCTCTTTCCGTCGGTCGTCAACTGCGTCCTGGGCGTGCTCAACGTCTACGGCCGAGCGCCCAGACTGTGGATAGCGCTTTACGCCGCGTCCGTGCTCGTGCCCGTCACGTTCGTGTTCTATCTGACTCAGATGTTCGTCTCGCTTTTCGTACCGATCACCGGACGCTTCGGTCCGAACGTCAATCCGGATTACGTGATCGGCGCGCTAATAGCCGTGTCCGCGTACGCCACCGTCGGCTATTTGTCGCCGGTCGTCACGTTGGTGAAGAGACCGTCTGCGGTGTTGGCCGTCTTGGCCGGGACGGTTCTGGTGTCCGCGGCGGTCGTCGTGCTCTCGCCGTACGGGTTCCCGTACTGTTGCGCGGACGCCGGCGCGGCAGCGGCGCCGTACCCCAAAAACGAACGGTTCGATTTGATACACACGCGCCGCACGTTTTACGATTTCGGGAAAAACGTGCGACGCGACGACGTCGGTGCGTGGTAGTGAACTGGGACAGGCACGGCCCGCGGACCGTCGCGGAACGCGTGCCGAAAATGAAAGAAGCCGTGGCCGTGGACTGTGCCGGCGAACTGCTCTGCGGCGTACCGTTCCCGGGAAAACTGGCGTTACACTCCAGTTGGATCCCGTTGGCACGACCGCCGACCGTGCCGCGGTGGCCTTCCGTCGACGTCACGTTTGACGTGGTCACCGAACGCCGACGCCGGATCGTGTTCAACGTGACCGCCGGACCGGAACGGATAAACGTGTACGCCAGTCCGTATCCCGGCACCGGCATAGTATCGTGGAGTTTCTCGGACGGGCGGCCGGAGCCGAGCACCGAGTGGGAAGGACACGACGTTTACGTGATAAAACATTCCAGGGGTGGCGCGGGAACCGCGGCGTGGAATTTCTGGTTGGAACAGGACAGCGAGTACGGATTTCGGGAGAGGACGATCAACGTTACTGTGGCTTTCAATTGGGTGGTGCACAGAAACACGGTGTTGGAAGACGAATTCAAAACGTTCGTGAATTCGTTTCCGCCTTGGGCTCACGTCAATTACGCTGTCGCTAGCGTCGATGCGTTTGTTTATTAGCAGCTTACTACAAGCGCGCACGAGTCGTTGTTTAACTTTTTTCTCTCTCTCTTAACTTTATTATTGCTCAAATCAATATCAGATTTCTGTTCTTTCATTAAAATTCTTATATCTTTATTAAAATTTTGTATTAATAGGTGGTACATATACCTATATAGTTTCTGTATAGGTGTATTGGTAAATTATTAATCGTAAGATTTTGTTTCGGTGGTTATAAAAACGTCAAATAAAGGTATCGGGTACACTTTCGCAGCTCACGGTTGTGTTAACCTAAACTGGTGATAGCAACTGCAGGCGTTCCTTATTTTATTGCTCATAAATCGTAATAATATATATGGTCATATGGAAAACGTCGTATAATATGTAAAATTTTTTTTAAACAATTCAAATATACTTAATAGGCTATATAGTAACAAATACGAATTAATAATATATTTATATAAATGTACTCGTATTAATATACATTCGATGAAAATTTAATCGAATAAATATATTGTCAATTATTAATTTTAAAAAATATGTATATACTCGTTATAAATTATAAAATTTATGAATAAAAATTATAATGTTCGAAATTTCAATAAATAATTATTATAGGTGTGGTACTTAACAAGTGTCGGTAATATTTTTCCTTTAATACAGTCATCGAGTGTATTACACGGCGTAATATGAACGATGTGTCAACGTAATATTGTGTAAATCAATTTGACATGCATATATATAGTTATATAGAAGAAATTAGCGTGAAGAAAAAAAATTGGTTTAACAGTACCGTTGGTTATTATGGTATTCGCACTGAATTTTCGTACAAACGTGCTTACTAAGTATGAAATCTAGAAACTTTCAAAACACTTCAAGAAGTCGTAGGCTTTGTTGTATGGATTTCTTTACAAATGCACAAAGAAAATTACACTGAGAGCTGTGAAATTCTTTCCAACAATTTCGTACTCGGATTGCTCGGATGTTTAAAATAAAAAAAATAGGTACGGTGTTCGATCTCTGAAATCCTGATACCGTGGTTCTTACATTGGACTAATCCTGCGGGCGTATTGAAAGAAATAACAATAGCTGGAGGCGTTTCCGATGTGGTGAATAAACCGGAGAAGAATGAAAAGGATCCGAACGATGTGATTCGGCGGGTGTCGTTATTGTTGTTCGGCCCGTTAAATTATGAATACCGTACGCAGCGTCGATCTGCGATCCTGATACTGTCGATCGAAAATCATAAATCAGTTCGTATAGATCTCGAAAAATATACGTCCAAGTTGTCTGGAACCCTGGTAGGTACTAGTGTTTATTTTATTTTATTTTTTTCTCTTTATAGACAATAGAATCGTCTCCAATTTATGTGAAACGTGTTTTTCGATTTTCTCAGTACACAGTTTTCTTATGCGTAGTGCTGCGTTCAAAACATCGGAAAAAAGAAAAACTATTTTTTCAACGCTTTTCTTCATTATAGTACCTATCACCTTCCAAATCTGTTTTATTTTTAGATGACGCTAACCACCGCTGAGAATTAAAACCAATACGGTTATTTAATACAGACAAACGAAAACGCACTACGCAGGCGGTGTCAACGCGTGTTTTTTGTGTGATCCACTAATATTTTTCAATAATTCGTACATGTCAAAATTATTAGGTACGATAATTAAACTGAAAACGAGCGTTTTTCGATATACTCGTTCATCGTCCGAGAATAAGAACTGGCGCGACTCTTTATTGGCGATTAAGAACAGGTGGTTTATGGTCGACGGTCGTTACGCGTTAAACGTAAGTTATTTTTAAGCATATTTATCATTTTAAAATTAAAAATAAATGCGTCCAACAATATGGTCGACGACAAAAAAAACGTGCAACTGACAGCTTAATTTCCCGTGTCGAACTCGTTAAAACAAGTTTACAAGTACCTAAGTACAGTATATGGCGCTAATTTATAAATGAATCCAAACGCGGTAGATTGAGATTAAGAAAAAATAAAACACAAAAATCTCACATTCATTGTGGGCGTTACAGAGGCTCTTTACAGAATTTATTTAGCCGCGATTCATTATAATATTGTAATATTAATTCTGATAGAAGCGGTGTTTTATGAATCATCGAAAATTCATATTATCTACACATATGGTATGATGTCACCAGCGTTATCATTTAGTTTTTGTTTCGATTTATCTGTGATAACTGCGGGAACTTTTTATTGTTTTTCGTGAATTTACTTAAATTCTCTACATTACTTAATTGTTTCGTTTCGCCGTGATTAATAATATTATTTCGTTTTGGTTTTTATAGAGACGGTTTTGAAGTTTTTATCATGACGGCGATGGAAAGTATCCTTTTTAATGATATTATAAGAAGGAGTACAGTTAAAATTATTGAAATATGCGCTCGAGCGCTACTATTGTAACTGTTTCGTATACTATAGAAATTACATACTTACCTATACTGTTTATGTGTTCATGTCCTAGATTTTATTTAATTAATTGTGATTTCGTAAAGCGCGATTGTTTTTCCTTAATTAAGTTTTGTAGATCATTTGTTTAACTTGAAGTTTGCCGTAAAAGAATTGGAGAGGAATTCAAAAAAATGCGAAAAAGAAGAAAAGGCTGAAAAGTTGAAGACAAAGAAAGCGATACAAAAAGGCAATATGGAGGTAATTTTGTACGATTTGTAATTATAATTGCGTATAATAATAAACGCTTAATCTGTTATTAAGAGACGAATAACTCGATTGGTAAAATTGTAAATAAATGTCGAGTTCATATTATTATATACCTGTGTATGACACTGGTATGGATACAGTTATTCCTGAGGGGGGACAATGAGGTGTTTAGAGATTTTGTAAACGAACATAAAAAGTTAATTTTGTTTAAAAAAAAAACACTGTAAGGATTATGGCATATGGACATTATACATATAGTATAAAAAAAGTTCAAATGTCACAACAGATCATTTTTTAATGTATTCTTCAACTTGGAAACCTTCTAATATTTTCTGATGTTTCATAAATCTGTGTTTAATTTTCGTAGTGAATTAGTCTAAATGTGATATAAATGTTGTGACCCTGAAATTAAATTATTATTTATAGGTTGCTCGCATACATGCTGAAAATGCTATAAGACAAAAAAGTCAGTCATTGAATTATTTACGTATGAGCGCTAGAGTAGACGCAGTTGCTTCAAGAGTTCAAGGTGCTCTTAACATTAGAAAGGTAAGTTCATACTACATGATAATATGTAATTACTCAGTTACTCAGATTTTGGTTAATCTGCGTTTTCAAATGACTAACTTTTAATATACTCAAACATGTATATATTGTATGAAATTTATAATAAAAAATAAATAATAATAATAATAATAACAATTTTTTTTTTTGTTAAAAATATACATAATGTTCAAAAATTCATAATTTATTTTAAATGCTTATTGCTTGCGTTACCAAGAACTGTAGCGTTTTCGTCTCCCGCAGTCGTTCTTTAATGATATGTCTGGCATGAATTACATAATTTGAAAAATTTTAGTATAAATTGAAATAACCAGTTTCTATTACAAGAAATCATGTATATTTTTTTCTCCTTTTGGTCATTTTTTCCCATATCTCCGTTCCAGAACTTCTGGATAATGCTAAATATTACAACACATTATAATAATGTTAATAAATTCTAACAATTCTTTCTCAAATTAGTATCCAAATTTATGTTATTAGTTCTAGTTCATTTTCCATTTTGAAATTATTTGTTTCATTAATTTTAGTTTTAAACAAAGTCAATTCTGTAAAATATTTTTTTTTTTTTAACTGAAATAACTCTGAATTAAATATTTAGAAAAAAAACATCCATAATAACTGTAATATAATATTATTCTTTTAAGTTTCATTTATAATTAAACAGCAGTTTTATACTTTTATTGTGAAATTTATCATTATTCATGAAATTTTGAAGAGTTTTTATGTAATATATTGGTCATATAGTATATTGTAATCATAACTATTTCAATTTAATTGGCCAATAAAGATTAAATAGTTTGCGTGTTTGTATTTCAGTTTATAATGAAATAAACATTACAAATGTGACGTCATAATACCATGTAAAATTTCATAAAACATGCATCTATAATTTTAACGTTGTAATTATTATAAATTTAAATAAAATATGTATACATATATATATTAGAGTTATTTATTTTATCATCTATAATTTTTAATATTTTGTTTAAAAAATTTTCATATTATGTTACCAATATTTTTCTTAACAAGATCAGTATATTCAGTGATTATTTCATAAATTTTTGTTGCTTTAATCATTATTTATTTTAATAAATATTTCTTTAAAGTTAATGAAAATTGAGATACTTTAGTTTCCGTAATTGATGAAGAAGTAACGTTTTCTCTTCGTTAATTCATGTAAAAAAAAAAAAAATGATGTACCTGTAATACATGAATTAATTATATAGTTTTAAATATAACAAATTGTGTAATAATATTTCAATATTTAGGTAACTCAAAGTATGGGAGGTGTTGTAAAAGCAATGGATGCAGCAATGAAGTCTATGAATCTTGAAAAAATGTCATCGTTGATGGATAAATTTGAGAATCAATTTGAAGATTTGGATGTACAAAGTTCTTATATGGATAATACAATGTCTCAAAGTACAACCACAGCTGTGCCTCAAGGAGATGTTGAAAATTTATTGCAACAAGTTGCTGATGAAGCTGGGTATGCAAATGTTATTAACCTGCAAAGTATTATTTATTATATTATCTTTTTTTATAGTTTGGAGTTAAAATTAGAATTACCCACCAATCCTCAAAGTATCAGTTCTCTATCTTCTACTACCACGGAACAAGATGAGCTTACACAACGTTTAGCTCGTCTCAGACAAGCAGAATAAATGAACCACCGCCTAAGGTCAAATTATTATTATTATTATTATTATTTTAACACCAATTGCAACATTTTTTAGTTTAAATATTTCTAAAACTTGTCAAAAGTAAATACATAATAATTATTGTCCATTGAAAAACATTAATCCTTATAATAGAATAAGATTACTTTGAAATTACCAATATTCAAAATATGTAAAAGAAAAACTGTTTATATATATATATTTTTTTTTAATAAACAATTATAAAAAATATAGTATTATCATTATAATATTCGTTCTTATGTTGTATTGTTATTAATTAAATTTAATATCACCAAAAAATTTTACTTTGACCGATTAATAAAAAATATTAATATTATTCAATTATGTAATTTTCCATTTATTTAGGTGATAAAATAATTTATGTTGATACTTTATTTTGATTTTGTGATTTAATATTTATAATTTTACTAATTGAAAATTGTTATATAAATAATAAAATGTATTGATCCAAGTGTAAGACGAATATTAAAACATTAAATATGTATACAGTAAAGAGTTATATTTAGATTATATTTACAGCAACATATACAAATATTAAATATAGAATCAAGTTTATTTGTTTATTTTTTTAGTAAATTGAATTATTTATTGTATATGTATTCATAGTTAAATTTGTAATACATTGAAATTTGCTTTTTTATCAGAACAGCTAATTTAAATTTCAAAGTAGAAGGGGTTACCTCAGTTAAATTGTTGAGTGAGATTAGTGGGACATTTATAATTTTCTGTGTAATATTTTATGACAGACCAAGTTGTGTTTAGTTATTGTTTTATATTATTTAAATAACTTATTATATTTTTTGATGGGTATGTGTGTAGTATTATCTGTTTATTATATCTTCTTACAAACGTCTCCATAATTATTAAAATTAAAATAAATATGTAACAAAAAATGCATTGGTTTTCTTCAAAGTGGATTTGTAAAAATCTTCAAATTAAATTTGTATGCCTGCAGAAATTTTTTTAAATATGTTTTGTTCTCGAAAATGGCATAAGTAAATGTTAGACATATCAATTGTACGACGATGCTTTTACAGTTTTATTAACAAACACGTCTTAAAAATGGATATAAAAAGTTATATAATAATATACAATAGATCTTGAAATGTAACTCTTATCATCAGGTATGTCAAAATTTAGTAATAATATTCACAATAATTAAATAATTGTCTCATTTGTTAACATTCATTGTTTATTACCTTTTATTAAATTAGTAGATTATTGTATTTGCTTTGCATAATATAATGTTAATAAATGGGAATGTGTCAAAAGGAATATACGTAATACACCAATTTACAAAAATATTAATGAATGTAACAGGAAAAGTAAACGTTGAAACTATGTTGAATATAGTTGAAGGTTTCTTTTTTTGGTTTTAAAGTATAATTAATGATATAGTTCCTTAAAAAAATACTTAAAATATGATTTTTTTTTTCTTTAGAAGAGTTGAAACTAATCAATTATTATCTTTATGCATAAATGTTTTATTACTTAAAATTAGGTGTAATGTACGTAATTAAACGACAGTTTATTTAAGTTCATATATGTACAGGATGTCTTACAATGTTTGTTACTTTTGAAGTTGCAGTGAATAAAGACACGTCTGTATCCCACCACCAAAAAAAAAAAAAAATGTTATACCATAGATCACTCTGTACAACAATTGTTAACTAGCATATTATATTTATTGCATGTATTTTTCAAGAGCTGTCGTTTGTTGGGATTAACATATTTCATATTAGTTAGAACTTTGGAGGGAATTACGGTTTTTACATTTAGTTACTAATTCGGTATTAACAAATTAAAATTGAGATCTGTACTTCATGAAATTAGGTAAATGGTTACCTATAATCTGCACGTATAATGTATCAGTCAAATGATTTTAAAGGATATGAATTAGCTAATGATTGTGATGATACTGTGCCTATTGGATCTTTAGATTATCTTTCTACAAAATTTGAGGTAGGTGTTTGTTTTTAAATATTTTAACGTGCCTACATAAATATTTTGTTGTGAGCGTGTATATAATTATTTATATTATTTCACCTATTTTTATTAAACATGAAATTTAAGATGAATATGCATATTATATTCATTATTGATAATTTACATTTCTACAAACATAAAATATGTATTGTTTAATGTACAGATTGCAGTTAATTTCAATTAAATGTAGAACGAATACACCTCATATTTTTCTTCATTTAATAAATAACACATCACATGAGCCTATATTATACAACAAACATTAATATACAATATAACTGTACACAAATTATTTGTGTTACCAAATTTTATTGTTATATATTTTTAATTTGTTGACTTTAAAGAGTTTAGATTATGAAGTAATCGAAAACGAATTAAACCAAGAAGAAGAGCAGAAAAAAGGTTATAGATATGTCGTACAAAAAGATTTTGCTAGATGGATGATATTTTTTTGGATCGGAGTTATAGTCGCCTGTATTGGAATAATAATTTTTATTACCATTGAAATTGGAACAACTTTTAAATTCAATATGATGAAAAAATGTATCCTTTCATACGATAATTATAAATTATTAGAATTTATTCAATTTTTTGATAGGGATTGGTTTTAATTAATTAAATACAAATAAAAACACATCTATAAGTATCAGTTTACCTATTGGGTATTGGAACTCGTTATATGTAAATAGTTGCTATTGAACTAGTAGGTATATATTAAGTAAAATATGTTGACTATATATCAATTATACAAATTAAAGAGAAATAAATTTGAAGTAATTTCTTTACATTAAAAAATTTAGACTTTAGTGGTTGTTCAACTAATGATTGCATGTTAACCCCGTACTTGATGGCTCTCA
This sequence comes from Slavum lentiscoides, assembly GCA_032441835.1. Classification (NCBI taxonomy): domain Eukaryota; kingdom Metazoa; phylum Arthropoda; class Insecta; order Hemiptera; family Aphididae; genus Slavum; species Slavum lentiscoides. Next base: position 7,628,314 of record CM063717.1, on the reverse strand, counting down.
TACTGAATTTAGTTCCTGCGGTAATTGGTTCATTTCTTGTGGTTTATGTTGAAGTGAGTTTAACACAAACTGAAACCCACCACACATAAAATATTAATTAAAATACCTACACTGTAATATTATATTTAATATTTATAATTATGCTTAGCCCATGGCTACTGGTTCAGGTATTCCAGCTGTGAAATGCTATTTAAACGGCGTCAAAATACCGAGATTGACTAGATTGAAAACTTTGGTTGTCAAAGTCATTGGTGTTATTTCTGTGGCACTCGGTGGTATGTGGGGTGGTAAAGTAAGTGTAATAATTGCTTATTCAATATTTATTATTTTACACGGAAAAAAAAACCTATATTTTACAACAAAAACAATAAATCTAATTTGTTGTCCAAAGTATTTACTTAATTATAATGAGTCATACACTATACGATTAATTTTAAACTCGAATAAAACAAAATTTTAAATATTTATATCACGAATAGAGTGGATTAATGGCAATGAACACGTGAAGTATATGAATACATTTTTAAGCAGATAATATATGTTAATCAATGATTCTGAAATGAAATATGTTTATGTTGAAGCGTTTTAGATATAATATACAAATATAATTATGAACTTAATATTATATTTGTATACATATTTATCAATTGGTCTTCTAGGAAGGTCCTATGATTCATGCAGGATGTATTGTAGCAGCTGGTATTTCTCAAGGAAAAAGTACAACATTCAACAGAGATCTAGGTGCATTAAATTTCTTCAGGGAAGATCATGAAAAAAGAGATTTTGTATCTGGTGGAGCTGCAGCTGGAATAGCCGCCGCTTTTGGTGCCCCAGTTGGTACGTCATTCTGAAAATAATTAATAATGGAATTACCTACATATATATCTATTGTTTTTGTCTTTACTATAAATATTTTAATAAATTAATGAATATATTATAGGTGGTCTACTGTTCACTTTGGAAGAGGGTGCTAGTTTCTGGAACCAAGCACTTACGTGGCGTATATTTTTCGCATCTATGATTTCGATGTTCACATTACATTCGGTTTTAAGTGCTTATCATGGTCATCCTGGTAAATGATTCTCTTATTTACGATGAACAAATTATTTTGTTCTTATGTATATATAAATAGGTAGGTACTAATTTTTAAAATTTATAATTTTTTTTTTTTTGTTACAGGTAACCTTACTTTTAGGGGTTTATTAAATTTTGGAAAATTTGATGATTTATCATACAGCATATTCGACATTCCTATTTTTGTTTTAATGGGTATAGCAGGTGGCTTGACAGGAGCACTGTTTTGCCATTTAAATTTCAGATTAAGTAAATTTCGAAAAAGGTATGTAGGTATAGTTATAGTAGTTATAGGTACCTAACTTCTTTTAATAATTGTTAATTGTAGATGTTTTAATTAGGTAATATATTATTTATTATGAAATATATTTATATTATTTTTAGATATGTTAATAAAAGGTGGAAAAAAGTTTTTGAAGTTTTTATTGTGTGTTCGACTACAGTGACCATCAGTTTTTTATTAATTTTATGGTCTAATGATTGCAAAAAAATAGGATTGGATCCAACAGAGTACACCATTCAGGTATAAACATTACATTGTTTCAGGTATAAAACATTACAATAACAAAATGATACAGAAATTGGGTTTCTTTAAAAATAATTTTATAATTATAATAATAGTTAATATTTATTTATAATATATTATGACCTATTAAATGTATTATATTAAAATTTATTGTTTTATTTGTGTATATATTATAGTTTGGATGCAATGAAGGTGAATTTAATGCAATGGCAGCTTTATGGTTTCAACTATTAGAAGGAGCAGTACGGTCATTATTTCATGATAATCCAAGTATTTATTTATTTTTCATTAATTTATTTCTTTTACATTGAAAAAAAAGTTAACTATAACCATTATTCATATTATTATGAAATAATAAATTACTACATACATTATACAATTTATAAGTATTTTACTGTTCTTTTTTTTTTTTTGTGTTGTAATTTTGATTTTATATGAATTTCAGACGTTTTTGATGTATCTACAGTGATTTATTTTGGTATATTCGCCTATCTTATAACACTTTGGTCATATGGGCTGAGTTATAGTGGCGGGGTGTTAATACCAGGATTGTGTACTGGGGCAGCATGGGGACGTCTTGTCGGTCTTGGAATATTTCATATATTTCCAAATACAGTATGATAATTCATAATATAAAATTGTATTCGATACAAAACTACCCATTTGTGTTTTAAGAAAATTGTTTAAATTTTAATTTCAGAACATAGGTATATACTCATTGATCGGAGCTGCATCACAATTAGGTGGAATTACTAGAATGACTATTAGTTTGACAATTATATTAGTAGAAGCAACTGGGAGTATAGCTTTTGGTTTACCACTTATGGTGTGTTTGATGACAGCTAAATGGGTTGGCGATTTCTTTTCTGAAGTAAATGAATTCATTTTAATATTTCTAAGAATGTATAATTTAATAAAATGTAAATAATGAAATAACAAGTACATAATATGTAATAATGGATTCATTTATAAATTAATTTACATCTGAATTTACATTTTAACTAACATGTATATATATATAAGTAGGTATTAATATGGTTAACTTATATGTGATTCTCAGAGTATATATGACACACAAATTGAACAGAGCGGTATGCCATTCCTAGCATGGGATCCACCACCATTATCTTCTAATATTTATGCCCACAATGTAATGACGCAACCAGTTATTACATTTGAGACTAAAGAAACAGTCAACAATATTGTAAAAACATTAAAAACGTATTCACACAATGGTTTTCCAGTCATTGAAAAAGTTCAGGAACATGGATTGGTAAATTATTAATTGATTATTTTATTATTCAAAAAAATATCTACCTATATATATTAATTCAAAATATGTATTTGTAGGAAGGAGGTTATAACAAAACTACATGTTATTTGCGTGGTCTAATACTACGATCACAATTAGTTGTGCTTTTGCAAAATAAAGTATTCAGTGGACCATTGCCTAATTATTGGGATTCTATCACAATGGAAACCTTTAGACACGATTATCCTACATATACTACTATTAAAGTAACTATTATAATTTAACTTTATTACAATTTAAAATGTATACTATATAATCATAAAAATAATACCCAACATAGTGCCTTTAAATTATACATATGCAAGTAATTATTTTTATTATTTAGCTTTATAATAATTTATAGTAATATTAGTATTATATAACACTTAGAGTTAGGTGTTATATCCTGTTACATGTCTCTCAGGCTTCAGTCATTGGAAAATTATTGTTATTATCTTTATGTTATTTTAATGTTTAATACTTCTTTATTTAATATTTATATGACAAATACTTAATATAAATTGATTATTACAGGATATTGAACTAATGCCAAATGAGCTTAGATTAAAAATTGATTTATCAAGATTCATGAATCCATCTCCATATATCGTTCAGCATGTGAGTAAAACAAAATGTGTTTTTTTTATGTACATATATTTAGACTTGGGATATCATTTGTCTTAAAAATATGAAAAATTTCAATAGAAATGCTTTTAATTCACTACAATCTCATAAACACACATTGTGTGTTATACTTATTTTAAAGTTTATACATATATGACTAAATATTATTATAAAATATTAAATAATTTATAATATATTATCTTTATACATTAATTAATTATTTGTATTATATGTGTCTTTTAATATTTCAATTGGATATACAAAACTTCTAATCTATGTATTTTTATATTTAGACAATGTCATTGCCACGCGTTTTTCGATTATTCAGAGCCATGGGACTTAGACATATAGTAGTTGTCAATGATTCAAATGAGGTAAAATAAAATAAAATAAATTCTCTAAAATGTAATATTTTATTGATACCTGAAACAGTAATTATATAAATAATATTTTTATTCGTATTTTAGGTTGCCGGCATTGTCACTCGCAAAGATTTAGCTCGATACAAAGTAAACAGACACATGGGTAAAATCAGCGTAAATGAACTTAAGTTTTCGAGCAAAATATGACTGGTTAATTAATTTGTCTATAGGAATTATTATTTACAGTTTTAAATTGGTTTATGAAACAAATTTTTTTTTATATATATAATGGTTTCGATATAAATTTAAAAAAAAATTATTGTTCAATGACGTAACTAATAATCATTTATAGAAATGTTTTGATGATGTACAGATAAGTGACAGTACAAATTGTTATAATTGTATAACTTGTTCTTTTTTAAATTCTTGTAATTGTTATTTCACTACCTAGTATAATATTATCAAGACTTGTATTATTAAAGTAGTTAAATACTATTAAATAAAGTGATTGTTATTATTTTTTTCGAATGGAATGAAAATTTAAAAATAAATATTTTGAGTTAATATTGTAAACCGCCTTTTGAAGATTATAATATTTGTTGTGAAAATCCAAATATATTTTAAAATTGTAATGCAATGGAATACAATTTTGATGTCAGATTATACGCAATACTCAAAAATCAATTAGGATTTTCATATATTTAATAGTCCTTCAAATATAGAATGTTGACTCATGATAACTAATGTAATTTAAATGAACTGTTAAGTTTGTAATATTTTTTAACCCAACATAACGAATTTTAATATATATTCAGTTTTTGTAGTAATTCTATAATTAATTTATTAATATTATTTTACGAAATAAGCAGAAATTATGCGTAATTTTATTGACATTTAAAAGCGGTACCTGTATATACATTGTAATATTAGCTCAGGTAGACAAATAGGCAATTTGAAAATATATAATATTATACATTTTTTAAATTTTAAAATTGCTTGAACCACAAGACAAGTAATTTGTTCTAAATATCTAATACGTTAATGTAGTAATAAAAATTAATTAAACGTATATTTATGGAAAACGCTGTTATGAGTTTTATACTATTTACAAAGGAATAAGTAAGTATTGTTTTTTTTACTGTTTTCTCAACTGGTAATTAAAATCAAGCCATTAACAAATAAACCAATATCAAGTTCACGCATATATATTATTATATATAGAATCAAATTTAAATGTTTTTATTTCAATCCTCATGTACTGTTGATATTGAAACAGAATATAAAGAATTAATTTAAATAGACAAGTAGTAATATTGTGATTTCGAACATTTGATATAAGAGCATACACGTTCAGCTTGTGTTATTCATATTGACACAGGTTATTATATCATTAAAGATTATAAAGGTTATTCGAGGGTATGTACTTAATTAAATTTTAAATTTAAAAGAAATAAATAAAAAAATTGCGAAATTGTTAATGTTTGTCACAGTGAATATATTGTAATAATAAACGTATTAATAAGTCGATTTACACAAATCCATTACCCAATAAAACGAGATCAATTATGCATTTAAGATCGGCAAAGACTTTTTTTTTCGTAATCAATACCACAGACTATACGAAATATACCATAGACCATTAAAGATTAGTTCAATATTCAATATGCATCAGTTAACATCTTCAACAAAAAAAAAAAATAAATAATAGCAATTAGCAATCATTTTTGTAAATTATAATCTTATCCAAATTTCATTGGCCTTGTTCGTTGGTCCCATACATATTATAATGTCTATGATTGGGCCATGTGATAGTTTAATGATAATTGATAATATTCGAATTTTGATTATATTATAATTAAGTAAACATTGTACAAGCCGCAAGAATATATTGTAAAAAAAATTATACGTAGTTACCTTACATTTAATAATCGACTTAATCACTGAATCATTATGCTATTTCGTTTTTGAATACATGTGTGTTCTTCATTTGTTACTGCTTAAGTGGTAATTAATTAACGAAAAATACCTTAAATGAAATTATATACGTATGTAGTGTGTAGATTGAACAAAAATTGTTGTACAATATACCAGACTTAACAATTTTCCTGTAATTGTCAGAAAATTGCAGGAAGATAATTTAAATGCGAGTTGGTTTATATAGAATGACGGCAAATTTCAAACTCGAAAACTTTCAAATGTTTGTACCGGAACAGTATACTTACCTACCTAATTAAAGTTGTTAAATGAACTGCACCGATAACCGTTCACGTTTTACTGTGAGTATTAATTTTTTTTATTTTAAGACATTTTTGTTTTGCTTTAAGTTTTTCACTTTGATAGTATGTCCTGCCCCTGTATTCGCTATTTTTTATTTTATTACGTCCACACACATTTCGTAGTTCATTTAACAAATATGTTATTTTTCACGTCAAACAATTCAAATCAATAGACTTATCGTAATTCACGTTACATATAATTATGACCACTTAATTTCATTTTACATTATTTTTATGATAAACCGTTAAATGATTAGTGAGTGAACACCACGCACCAAGACATATTTGTGGTGAACATTGGTCATTTTGTTTACCACTAACATTGATAATGGACAATAGTTTTTAATACTATCACAATTCATGTGTTATATCAATATTTTTAACATAACAATGAATGCTAATTGTTTATAATTACTAAGTAATTTGTCGTTTTTAAATGATTACTGAAGACAAATTTTAATGTACTTACTTTTTTATATTCAATAACGTACATGCTCATTTTTTTTCATTTCTTTGAAATAGACCAAATACGGAACTATGTCTCATGATAAAAAATTTGAATCATTTTCCGAAAAAGAAGATACGGTACCAATTGGATCGTTAAATATTTTGTCAGCGAATTATGAGGTGAGTTATTACTTCAATTAAATCGTTATATTATATTTATACCTGTATTATGTTTTCCTAATCAGTATACCTAAATTGGGTGTACATGTTTATATCGTTTTATATATATATATATATATATATATATTTGTAGATATTTCCTATTGCGAAAATAAATAATTTCCACTTATAAAATTTTGCAAACAATTTTTGTTAATAGAGTTTAGATTATGAAGTTGTTGAAAATTATGTTTATCGCGACGAAGAGCGGAAAAAAGGTTACCAGTTTGTAGTGAAGAAAAATTTTGTCAGATGGATTATATTCTTTTGGATAGGTGTAATTACTGCAACTATTGGTATAATTATTGATTTGTCCATAGAAAATATTGCCGATTTTAAATTTGGGCATATTAAACAATGTATCCTTTTATATTATTCGTGTATAATATTTCTATTATATTTGCATGTTTGTATTTATAATACAAAAAATATCCAGGTTTTATAAGTGCATTTTTAAAAATTTATCTCTTAATTAAATAACTATTAGATATTGATAAATGCAACCAAAAAAATTGCTTATGGCGTCCATACATGTTATTATTGGTTTATAATATTGTTCCTGTTTTAATTGGATCTACATTAGTGGCTTATGTTGAGGTATGTATAAAATAAGTTCTAATGTGCCTATTTATTAAAACAATTTGATGCAAGTTTTGTTTTTCTAGCCAGTTGCATTAGGGTCTGGTATTCCGCAAGTGAAATGTTATCTTAACGGCGTTAAAGTCCCAAGACTAGTTAGAATAAAAACTTTATTTATAAAAGTAATTGGTGTAATTACCACTGTAGTTGGTGGCATGTGTGGTGGAAAAGTAAGTCAATTTTTTTATTCTGCTATCATTTTATGAAGATTATTTTTTCTGAAAAATATTAAAACAATCTTGAATTAATTTGAAAAGTTACAGTTAACTTTGGGAATTATATAGTTATTGAAAATAAAGTAGAACTAGTTGTTCTAAGTTTTAGTGTGTATTCTGTTAAGATAATTTTTCAAATGATATTCTACATTCTAAAAAGTATTAATTATTAGTTTAAAAATAAATAAACAAAATATTATTTTAATATAATTTCTTTTAAGGAAGGTCCAATGATTCATGCTGGTGCTGTTGTAGCAGCTGGAATTTCTCAAGGGAAAAGTACAACATTTAATAAGGATTTTGGAACTTTTAATTATTTTAGAGAGGATCATGAAAAAAGAGATTTTGTATCTGGAGGAGCTGCAGCTGGGGTAGCTGCTGCTTTTGGTTCACCAGTTGGTAAGTGTATTAAATTATTATGAAATAATATTATATTTACTAATGTATAGATTATTTAAAGGTGGAGTATTATTCAGTTTAGAAGAAGGGGCTAGTTTTTGGAATCAAGGGCTTACCTGGAGAATATTTTTCGCGTCTATGATTTCAACATTCACATTAAATATAGTTTTAAGTGCATATCATGGTCATCCTGGTAAGATAAATTTTAACATAAAAACAACATGTGAAAATTATTTTTAATTAATTTTATTTTTATTAGGTGAATTAACATTTTGGGGATTATTGAATTTTGGCAAGTTTAGCAGTTTTGCATTGTCTTATCAAATATTTGAATTGCCCATTTTTGTTGTCATGGGCATTATTGGTGGACTGACAGGAGCATTGTTTTGTCATCTTAATTACAAACTCACTGTTTTTAGAATGAGGTTAATAAATTCTTCTACAAATCATTACTTTTTTAAAAATTTAAACATAAGTAATTTAAATGTTGAGACACTATTTTTAATTGGGAATAAAATTACATTTTTACCGTGTAATAGTATTTGATATTTGTTAAACATTAAATATACCATGAATTGGTGTTAATTTCAAATTGTTTTTTTTTTTTATAATTATAATTACAACATTCTTTATTCAATATTAACATTTTTAGACATTTAGTGAACCGTTGGAAGAAAGTTATGGAAGCAGTTTTAGTATGTTGTTTTACAGCTACTGTGGGATTTTTATTAATGTTGTGGCAGAATGATTGCAAACCATTAGGTCTAGATCCTACAAAATATCCTGTTCAGGTGTGTAATATATAAGTAATTAATTGTTTAATAATTAAATCACAGAAAAAATGTTTAATTAATAACGATTAGGTTAAGGTTTTGTATGGGTGTTTTTTTGTTATTGTTGCAAATAACTATAGAATTGAAAATAAATTATTATTGTGATTATAGAATTCTATTTTAAACAAATTTAATTTCTTTTATTCAGTTAAATTGTAATGATGGTGAATACAATTCTATGGCATCATTGTGGTTACAAGTTCCTGAAGCGGCAGTGAGATCCTTTTTCCATGATCCAACAGGTAAATAATTTTATAGCTATTTTGGAGACATTGAATTCGTTTTAATTTTAATTTTTATTATTTTATAGAATCACTTTCAGTACTTACTTTAGTATATTTCGCTATTTCTTATTATTTACTTACAATTTGGACATACGGTTTAAGTGTAAGTGCTGGTCTCTTCATCCCGTGTTTAGCTACAGGTGCAGCATGGGGACGACTTATTGGAATTGGAGTCCAGTGTATATTCCCAGATGCAGTAAGGTTGATACATTAGTATATATTGGGCTCCAACAATAAAATATAATAATTGAGTAGTTTTTGCGTTTGAGCCCAATATATTATATTATATTTTATATATTATGTTGTATATATATAACATGCAGACAAAGGCCAAATTGGGGAACTTCCGAAATGCTTGATAAAGTTTTGACTCAAAACTTAAAGTGCCCATTGTAATTTAAAAATATATTTTGGTTTTTGTATGGGTGTTTAAACTTAAACATATATATATATATATATATATATATATATTCATGCATAATTCATTTTAAGGATGTTGGAAGATATGCGTTAATTGGTGCTGCATCACAACTTGGTGGTGTTGTTCGTATGACCATCAGTCTTACAGTGATATTAATTGAAGCGACTGGTGACATTACATTTGGTTTACCGCTTATGATTTGTTTATTGACAGCAAAATGGATTGGTGACTATTTTACTGAGGTAAGGTATTCAAATACTTCAATTTAAAATTATTATTTCATTTAATAAAATGTATTTAAAAGATGACTAATAATTAAAAATACTCGTTTTTTCCTTTTGTATAAATCATTTTTAAGAGTATTTACGACATACATATTCAATTGAGTGGCATACCATTGATGGCTTGGGACCCTCCACCTTTATCATCAAATATTTATGCTAGTGAAGTTATGTCTCACCCTGCTGTAGTTTTTAAATCAAAAGAATCAGTTGGAAAAATTGTGGATACTTTAAAAAAATATACATACAATGGATTTCCAGTAGTTGATGATGTTTTCAGTGTTGATTCAGTAAATAAAAAAAATTATTATAAAAAATAAGTTTATAGTTTTCTTTAATTGCGTGATAAATTTTAGGAAGAAGGTATGTACAAACCAAATGGTCGTTTACGAGGTTTGATATTACGTTCTCAACTTATTGTGCTGCTACAAAATAAAGTATTTAACGAAGTACCTTCAGCTTGGGATGATGTTTCTTTGACAACGTTCAGACATGATTATCCGAGATATTCAAAAATAGATGTAAGCTATATTTTATATATATTTCATTTTATCCAACAATTGTAGTTAAAATTATTATCCAATTTTATCCTAAAAATGTAATTAACATATTATGTGTTAATAACTTAGTTAAAAAAAATCACTATTTTGATTTAGGGCATAGAAGTATTGGATAGTGAACGGCAGAACACTGTTGATTTATTAAGATTTATGAATCCTTCACCTTATGTTGTACAACACGTGAGTATACTAAATTTTAAATATTTTTTGACTTAAATTATTTAATAAAAAAAAAGGTAGTTTTGTTTTTGTTCAATATAATTTTCAATAATTTTATTATTCAGATGGCATCATTGCCGAGGATTTTTCGACTTTTTAGAGCAATGGGTCTGAGACATATTGTTGTTGTTAATGATTCAAATGAGGTATTTACCCAACTACTGAAATAAAATAATTTATCAGTGGATTTTGTTATTAATTAATTTGTAATCATTCATTATATTTTAGGTGGTTGGTGTTGTTACACGTAAAGATCTTACTCGGTACAGAGTATGGAGACACCTAGGTGCAATCGGTGTTGTAGAACTTAAAGTGTCTGCTAAATTGTGATAACTGTTTTTGCAGTAAAGTAATGTATTCATGAAATATATAATAAATATGCCATGTTTATTTTTTTAATCTAGAAAATTATCCTATATTGTGACAAATTGATTATTATATTTTTATCAAGGCATATCCATTATAAACATATTTTTACTTCATATTAATACCAATTTATTATTTACTATTATATATGATTTTAAAATAAATATTCTTAGTTATCTACATACATAAGGAATAAAGATTTTAAACATCCTTGTATACAATAATAATAATAGTATTATTATTAATTTTATAAATAAATAGATTAAAATACAAATCAGTTGCGTTTTTATTCATTGGAGAAAATAAAATAATTGTTAACTATAGATACATAATACAAATATAAACTGTATTACAATTCAGAAATAATAATAAAATATATGTACATTTTATTTATCAATTTTAAAAGAACGGCATTTATGTATCAAATTAAAATATTTTAAAACTGATAATTAATCAAAATCATTTTAAATTATTAGTAGACACTTTTCTATATTTAAAAGTGTAAAGCCTAACAGATTTATTTGGAGCGTTTATTGTATATCAAGTTTAAAGCTTTACGGTTACTGCATATATTAACAAGGTTTATAAAAATATACAACTTATAAAGTTATACTCAATAATGTAAATTTATTTTCATATTTATTAGATTATAGGCATATTAACCCAATCTCAGGAAATATGTTATTTTTAAATAGGTACTAAGAGTTTTATGATTGGATATTGAAATCGGGTGTATCAAATTCAATTTTTTTTAAAGTAAAAAAAAAATGAAAAAGTATAATTATACATCTTATGATTCTAAATTGAATTAATTGTATTTGTAGATTAACAAAATTTCCATCTGTTACCACATTCGTTGCACATTACAAATGTTGTCATCGGTTCATCAGCACTTCTTGTCTGGATTTGATTGTATGTACAGTTTCGTTTCTTACATTTTCCGCATTTCAATAAATCAGTTTTAGTTCCCTGAACAGTTGCCAATTGAGCATCATCAATAGATTCTTTTATGAGTTTATTTCTCAATGTTTTCATCTCGTCACTTGCCATTTCTTCAGCAGTCATTTTAGCTAATTGAGCAGGAGTAATAGCTCCAGCGATAAAGTTGCTCCTGAGTTGTGGGTTTTTAGCGTCTTTTAGATTTGAATATCTACTTCTTACTCTATTTTTATAACGAGCATCAGTGTTTCTGAACTCTGAATAAATAGCATCTTCAAGTTCATCGGCGAGTTCTTCGATCGGTGCACAACCACCAAGATCCTGTTGCTCATCGGTTTTCAACGCAGTGATCAGTAAGTCACGGCATTTAAGACGAACTGCATCTGTTGTCGATGGCGTTGGGAAAACGACTGGTTTTGGCGTATCTTTCTTGGCATCTATTTTTTGCTCCTTTTCTTCAGATTTTTTACGCTCTTTTTTATCTTTTTTGGGTTCTTGAGGAACTGACTTATCGCCACTCAATAGTTTTTTCCAATTTTTAATCAATGTTTTTGAAAAAGTTATTACTTCTTCGTCTTTACAAGTTTTTCGAAACGAATTAACAGTCATACCCACTCGAGTCTTGGTGAGTATATCTAATGTAATTGGCTGGTCCCTGAGAGCTTTCAACAAATCCAGGGCTTGACTTTGGTCAGCATTCACTTCGGACATGCTTTGTAGCTTGTTTTGTATTTTAACTATGTCTCTTTCTACCGACATTGTTACGACGTTGATTAATTAACAATCACACCGAAAATAAACGCTAAAATATTACTGTTATTTAACGAATTGATTTTATAAAGCAAGTTTTAATGTGTTTATCAACAAATAAACTATAAAAATACTATAGACACACGATTACCGATTAATGGCAAAACAAACACCTAGTAGCGTGTACCCTCCAAAAAAAAAAATTATTAAAATGAGAATGAAAAGTTGTTGTCTGATGATAAAAACTGTATTATTTTGTGTACAGTGTAACCAAAAATTATTCTCTCAAGCACACACTGTTCCGAAATAGCCGGTTTAAATCCGGTGGTTTTAAACGGCGTTATCACAAAACAATATCTTATCAACATTTCACCAAAAAAATATACTTGTTATAATTGAAGTGCATTTTATTGATTCCCTAAGTGTTTTTAAATTTTCTGTGAACCACAGGCTGTTTTTCCATTTGAAAATAAGCTTTAAACGATTTAAAAGTAAAGCGCTGATCGACTTTGTACGTCTGCCCAAATAAATAAACTTAATGCTGTCAAAAAATATTTCTCGTTTTTGTTGTACACTCGTACGCTCTTGTCATACAAATGTAAGTATCCTAAGTTATTTAATTAAATCGTATGGATATGTTGAATTTTGATACAACTGTTTTTGAAAAATAACCCATAGGTTAAATGGAAGGAGCGAGTATTTTCTGGTATTCAGCCAACTGGAACATTGCATTTAGGTAATTACTTTGGCGCCGTGTCCAAATGGGTTCAGCTACAAAATGGAAACGGAGAAATTTTATTCAGCATTGTTGACTTGCATTCAATTACATTACCATATGTTAGTTAATTATTATAATTTAATATTAACTATGACTAATATATTTATTTGGTTCTTTTAGGAGATCAAAAAATTGGAAATAAACATCTTACTTATGACAGCTAGTCTATTGGCATGTGGTATAAATCCTAAAAGAAGTGCGCTGTTCCTGCAATCCCAAGTAATTTACAATTAATAATCAAAATTATTAGACAATTTTAAATTTAACCGATTTCGTTTTATTATTCAATTAAACATTAGATACCTGAACATACCCAACTGAGTTGGATTCTTGGATGTTTAACTACTATGCCCAGATTAGGTCAGTTACCGCAGTTTAAAGAAAAATCTTCAGTTTTAAAAGATGTTCCCCTTGGTTTGTACTTGTATCCAATTTTACAAGCTGCAGACATACTTTTATATAAGTAATCAAGTGCGTTACTTATCTAATATCTTTGTTATTGGTCGTTTTAATTTTTAACAGAACAACTAAAGTACCAGTCGGTGAAGATCAGATTCAACACTTGCAGTTAGCTCATAGTTTAGCTCGTTCATTTAATAAACGATATGGTAGCACTTTTCCTGTACCTGAAGTTCTTATTCAACGTAAATATTAAATAATTTACTATTCTATAAAGTGTATATTATGTATAAATATATATATATATATATGTATTCGTATGTCTTTCTAAAGAGGATTGTTCTTCAAGAATAAGGAATATCCGTGACCCCATGAAAAAAATGTCAAAATCTCATCCAGATCCACGGGGGAGAATTGAAATAACCGACGAACCAGATGTTATTGTAGAAAAAGTGAAAAAAGCTGTAACGGATTGTAAATCTGAAATAACGTACGATCCTGATAATCGACCTGGAGTTTCAACGCTTTTAACTATGCATTCTCTTATTTCTGGACAAACACCAGAAGAAATTTGTGAAGAAAATTCGTTAATAGACACTGGACGGTAATAAATTATTCTAGAGATGAATATCTAATAATTTCACTAAAAATTGAGTTTTAATTTTATTTGAATATTTTGAAATTTGCTTTTGTAAAAGCATACGTAAATTAAACGAAAAACATATTTTTTGTTTAGGTATAAACATATAGTTGCACAAGCATTAGTTGAAAAATTTACGCCTATTCGTCAAGAGATTATCAGATTAATGGATTCACCAGAATATTTGTGTCAAGTACTACAAGAAGGTCAACAAAAAGCGAGTTCAATCGCTTTGGAGACATGGCAGGAAGTAACTTCGAAAATTGGTACAATATCAAACAGTAGAAGAAAATCAACTGCTTAAAAATAAAACTAGTTAATACTTTAATTCTATATAGAACTGTAGATAAAAAAAAAAAACCATTAAAGAGTTTTAAAAAATTGTTAACAATTTGTATGATTTATTCTCATAATTTTACTCTTGAACAGTTTTCAGTGCTTTCCATTCTTCTAATTGTTTTCTGGCATTTTCAATGTCAGCATCAGATATTGTTGGTTCTACTCCACATTCAATTTCTTCTTTTTTTACCCATTCTAATGATTCCAACTTATGTGCTAAAAATTGTTCTTTTTCATTATCTAATTGCTTACGATATTCTGCTAATTTCTCTGCTTTTACTTTATCACACCACTGAGATGTAAGACGACGTAATGATTTTTTTCTTTCTACTCGTTCGTAACGTCTATATGAATATAAGTAAAAAAATATATATATATACATATGTATGAAAATATTTTGCGACGCTAAATAATATGTAAAAATTAAAAATATTAACGTTAAATTTCGTTATACTTACGGATGAGGATGATACTTTAAATCCAAATTCTCTAATAGCCATTCAAATTTCTTATAGTCCCAAGTACGTAAATATTTTAGTCTCTTCTTCCGTTTATCTATTATTTCCTTTAAAGCCACTCTAGAATTTCTATCTCTAGGAAATAATTTGTAGCATTCCTGAAGATTACGTATATTGGCCGTCATACTAGCAACTATAAAGAAAAAAATAGGTACGTTAATATATTAAAATACGAAAAATAAATAATTGGTTTTAAAATACCAAAACGGATTATAATTTTCAACTAATTAATATTTAGAATAGAATCTAGGATATTCTAGTTGGGTATAATATTTATATACATTAGTAATACTTTAAATTCTTTTAAATTAATGTGACTAGTAAACAAAAAAGGAATAAATTTAAGAATTATTTGTCATTGTCGTTGATTGTACATAAACATATACGATCAATGTCAATATTTTAAGTAAAAAAAAAAAAAAAAACGTGAATAAAATTATTATAATTTCGCAAATGGTTAAAAAAAAAAATATATATATATTTTTTAGTTAACAATATAATCATACTCTGAACTTCACACGACGTGTAATCCAACACGTTGGATTTGACTTTATCAATAAGCTGTTGACGAGCGAGTTGGGTGGCGGATCGACGTCCGATAAAATCACACGAAAACACTTTACGCACGTATTCATTGGCACTAAAACGGAAATAAATTGTGAACGCAAATTATCATAATCAACGTTTTTGCGCATAAAATGCTTTACGTTTTGAGCTCCTCGGAATCTTGGTAATCCAACGGAAACTTGGTCATGTCTAACGGCTCCAAAGGCACCAAATCGCCAGATTTTTTCGGGTCCCAGCAAGCCGTTTTCTCCGGTCGAACCCATTTTATGTGCAAATCGGACTTAAGGCCTCTGGTCGATATTAGATTGACGGACCGAACGGCCGAACGAATGGTGGTTATCATGACGATTTACAGAACTAAATATTGAAGAAAACGATTATTGTTCATTCGTACGCACGGAACAGAATTCGTGCGGAAAAACGAAAACGCGCACAAGAAAATATGAACACGGCGAATTTCGATCGCAACTCTGTTATCTCGTATTTATTGTTTTTTCCCTTATCAATCCGTGTCGGTAACATAGACCTATAATATTACGGGTCTATGGTCGGTAATTACATTTTCTAGGTTAGGATAATAAACGTCCGGAATTCTGAGGTGTGCCAAGGCGGACTTGGATATTGTGACACGTATTGCTCGTTTCGTAAAAAAGAATAAAACGAAAAAAAAATTCATTTCGAACCGCTCCCGCGATTCTCATTTTTTTTTTTATTTTTAAAAAGGTTTCTGCAATTGGTCGATAGCGTTCGCGAAAACGAATACGATTTCGGAGAAAAATCGAAATTGCCGAAACGGCATTTGTGATACAGTGAAGTTGTATATATCGTCGGTGTCCCGACGTTTACATCCTCTTTGGGTCACTTACACCATACGTGTCGCCGACTCACCAACAAAAATCGTTTCATAGGTGATGTGTGTTGATGTTGTCGGTCAAGCCAAGCCGCTACGTGGTTGTACGTTCTACCGCGAGACGAAAGTGAACTGTACATTATTGCCGTGTCGTCCACTTTTGCCCATCACTCGTTTCGTATGGTTCGTTACGTGAAATACGTGTCATTTTACCTCTGATGTACTTTAATTAAATCTCAAAGACTGTCTCGTTAACGCCAATCAATCGCAATGGGTTGTAAGTATTGTTTTCGATTTTATTTATTTATTTTTTTTCAAAATATTTTAACACCGAAACCCGGGATTTCTCTGGAGTACTCCGTGCGGGGGGTTCTTGGAGCCTCGCGCCTGAGTACGTGTCCGTGTCCAAAAAGGATTTACACCGTGCAACAGTAATTTCGCGAATAACTCTTATTTGTGTCCCTTTCGTAAAGAAGAAAAAAAAAACGTTTGTTTGGAACTCTGGGAGATTTTTTTTTTTCATCGGTAGAAATCGGTATTACCTTAAAAAGTGGGTCAGACTTTGATCATCAATTTTTCCATTCGTACCTACACGTGTGTTTAATTGTTGTTTAGCGTTTGGAAAATAATTTTCAAAACAAAATGAATTCGATATCTAGGCTTACGATTAGCTAGGTTACTATTATGCAAAGTAGTAGGAAAAGTTCGGTTAGGCTTTGAAAACAGGAATTCGGCTCGTTTCTGTTACAGCGTAATATTGAGACACGTTAAAACAATCGTTTTTAAAATATTTTTCAATACTCGGGGGTTATTTACACTATTACACTTATTGTACACTACCTTATAGATTATATATAATAGAATTATAATAATCGCAAAACTTAACTGGTATTCTCCATTACACATTTAAATCATTAGAAAGTTTACAAAAATAATAATTACAATAAAGAATATAATGTATTTGTTTGTTTTTGTTTCAGTTAAATTTTTAGAAGTAATTAAGCCGTTCTGCAGTATATTACCTGAAATTGCCAAACCAGAACGGAAAGTAAGTGTACAAAATCTCATTTCGAATGAGTAGTTTTTATTGATCTTAATGGAAAATATAATTCATAAAGGTTAAATTTGTTATATCTGATAATATTGAAAAATGACAATAATTACTTCTTATATCCGATTATTAAGGATTTTATAAAACAATCTAATTTTACAGTTGTTCTGGAAGTTTAAATTAAGCAATATTTGTACCAATGAGGATATTATATCAGTCATATTGTTATTAAATAAAAATCATTCTTGTATTTTTATTTATTTTTGACAATAATGGTTAATAGTATAAATATCTATTTCAATGATAAATAATTTCAATTTGAGTTTATCGAGTTGTTCTATGTTTTCTATATTTAAACATTTTTTTAATTTACTGCGATTTGTCTTTGGTTTTAAAATATTCAATTAAGTTTAAATAATTGTAAGTTCAAATATATAAAATCTACAAATAAACTTGTTAACAACAATTTAATTGATCATATATATATATATATATATATATATATATATATATATATATATATATATATATATATATAAAATTAAAATAATGTTATTAATTAAATATAAGTATCTCTTATTTATAATTATTATTATTGTTATTTCTTTCAGATCCAATTCAGAGAAAAAGTATTATGGACCGCTATCACTTTGTTCATATTTTTGGTGTGCTGTCAAGTAAGTAAATTTGATTTCATGTACAGTTGAATTAAAATAAAAGAAATATTTTATTCTTTAGATTCCTCTGTTTGGGATTATGAGTTCAGACTCTGCAGATCCTTTTTATTGGATTCGTGTAATTTTGGCTTCAAATCGAGGTACTTTAATGGAACTTGGAATATCACCTATTGTGACTTCTGGTCTTATTATGCAACTGTTGGCCGGGGCCAAAATCATTGAAGTTGGTGATACTCCTAAGGACCGAGCATTATTTAATGGCGCTCAAAAATGTATGATTTATATTTATATGTTGTATAGGTGTAAAATTTAAAATAAATCTAAATATTTTGATTTTTAGTATTTGGTATGGTCATAACTGTAGGACAAGCGATTGTTTATGTTATGACTGGTATGTATGGTGATCCCAGTGAAATTGGAGCAGGCGTGTGCTTGTTAATCATCATTCAATTGTTCGTGGCTGGATTAATTGTCTTGTTATTAGACGAACTTTTGCAAAAAGGATATGGATTAGGTTCAGGAATTTCACTTTTCATTGCAACCAATATTTGTGAAACAATAGTCTGGAAAGCATTCAGTCCAACTACTGTAAACACTGGTAAATTAAATTACGAAATAGTTTATTTTGAATAACCTGTCTATGATGTACCCCTAAAAAAAAAGTGAAATCCTCTCTAAGATGTAAATTTGTCAGTTTCAAAATTAAATACTCTCCTATAAAATAGAAACCCGCAATAAACTGATTTTTTTTTTTTAATTTCATAGAATCTGGTTTTATTTAAACAGGGTTTACTTTGTTTTATGAGACACGTGTAATTTAAATAATCTGATAAAAAAAACAAAATGTTTTTATTTATTTTATATTGTTATATTTTAGGCCGTGGAACTGAATTTGAAGGAGCAGTTATAGCATTATTCCATCTATTAGCTACAAGACAGGATAAAGTTAGAGCACTCAGAGAAGCATTTTATAGACAAAACTTACCAAATTTAATGAATTTATTAGCTACTGTTCTAGTATTTGCTATTGTAATTTACTTCCAAGTAAGATTTTTAAAATAAGAAAATTTATTAAAGTTTGATTATTTTATGTATATCTTAATTTTTTAGGGTTTCCGAGTTGATCTACCCATTAAATCAGCGAGGTATCGTGGACAGTATAGCAGTTATCCAATTAAATTATTTTACACATCAAATATTCCTATTATTCTACAGTCTGCTTTGGTTTCGAATTTGTATGTTATATCTCAGGTAAACAAATGATTGAAACACTGCTATAAACATATCGATAAATAAAATTAAACACTAATGTTTTGTGTTATGTAGATGTTGGCTGTTAAATTCCATGGCAATATTTTAGTAAACTTGTTAGGAGTATGGGCTGATGTCGGTGGTGGCGGACCAGCTCGAGCATATCCAGTTGGTGGTTTATGTTATTATTTATCTCCACCAGAAAATTTATCTCATATCGCAGAGGACCCTATCCATGCTATTCTTTATATCGTATTTATGTTGGGTTCATGCGCATTCTTCTCAAAAACTTGGATTGAAGTATCTGGTTCATCTGCCAAAGATGTTAGTAAATAATAATTGTTCAATTATAATACTTTGGTTGTACAATTAATTACGCGTGTGTTTTTAGGTTGCGAAACAACTAAAAGAACAACAGATGGTTATGCGTGGACATAGGGATAATTCTATGATTCACGAATTGAACCGTTACATACCTACTGCTGCAGCATTTGGAGGACTTTGTATTGGTGCATTGTCTGTTTTGGCCGATTTCATGGGTGCCATTGGGTCTGGCACTGGTATTCTTTTGGCTGTCACTATTATCTACCAGTATTTCGAAATATTTGTTAAGGAACAAAGCGAAATGGGTGGTATGAGCACACTGTTGTTCTAAGATGTTAGAAAAAAAAAAAAAATTGTCTGAACAGTTTATGAAATTGTTGAAAGATCACCGCGTCCCCAATGGGATGATTGGATCGTTGTCATGGTCTATGCATGATTCAAATTTAAATTATAATGAAAATATCCTTATTTTTAGAACTAAAAATTCACTGATAATTCAACTTTTGGCTATTTGAAATATTTTAAATTTGTTTAAAAAAAAAAAAAAAAATTGTGACCGGACAGCAAATTTATATTTATTTGTTATTATTATTATTTTTTTTTTTTTGTAAATTATATAATTGTTAGTAAATAGGAAATTTATAACATGTGATTTTTTTTTAAAAAAAAAAGCTTACATAATAATAATAATATAGTGTTGCATTTGGCAACAATTCTTCCTAATTTTTGAATGTAAATACTTACAATAAGTTTAATAACAGTAAAATTAAGAATATTTTTTTCAGTCGTATTATATATATATATATATATATTTTTTTTATCCATCTCGACACGGTTGTTCTGTCACTGCAGTTACTTTTTGGTTATGATTTCTATTTGCCATCATTCTTTTCTACGTTGATAGAAAAATGAATCGATCGTGGCATGTAATGTATACTCGTCAGAATCTGTAATTGAAGTGCATTTCAAGTATTGTTAACGGAGAAATTGTTACACTCCATCAATCGAATACGTCAACGAGAGATAGTCATTTTAAAATTGAAAAGGCGCGATAAGGGTTTTCTTGTATTTTCATCAAACATGTTTACGTATTATAATTGAATAAAAACCTTGTTTTTGATAATATTCCGTTTTCTTATTCATCGATTCGCTCGCATAGTGTAATCGTAACACGGTATTATGTCTTTCGTATTGGAGTTTAATCAACGTCCGCGTCTATGGGATTCTCGTATTACGATACGTACAACTCGCCGTAATGTGACGTCGAGTGGCGCGCACGAAGAATTGTTACGGACCTACGGAATGAATTCTGTTACTGGTATAGTCCGTAACGGTAGTGCAGGTGTGTACGTACAGTGACGACGATAAGAGCGCAATACGTATGGGCGACGAGGTCAAGTGCGCTATCAGTGGGCATCTGGTCATATGGTGTGCTACCGACTAATAGGGGGTGTGTGTGTGTGTGTACGGGGAAGAGAACGCAGTGCATCCGCAGCAGCGCGCCACTCTTTGGGCGTGGCGCGTATTCACCGCGGCGTGCGAAGTATCGCTCTCTGTCCGCGCGCGCGCGCGTTCTCCTACGCTCTGCCCGTGCCTTCTCCACCGCGTCCGAGTCCGACGTTGCCATGGCGATCGCATCTTGTCCCTCGTCTTAAATCAATAATAAAAACGCGGGGAACGCGCCGCGAATCAGAGATTTTGACGCGCCGCCGCGGCAACGTCGCACCGTGCGTACGATTATGACGACGGGTTTCTTCGGGGCCACGAGGTGTCTGTATAGGTGCCACGAGGAGGATTCGCGGACGGTGTGTGTACGTTTTAGGCGAAGAACGACGAGCAGTGTCGGAAACGCGGCGGGTATCCGCGGTACGTGGATACGAACGCCCCGCACGGTCCCTGTCGTTTCTTCTCATTTCCCCCCCCCCACCTCCCGGCTAGTATTTACACGCCTGCGAACGAAAATAAAAAAAAAAACGATCTCCGGCGGACGGTCGTTCGGATCGTCAAGTGCGTTTAACACTTCATCACAAACGAATGTGGCAAAGTGTGAAACGTAGTGCCCCCCGCGCCTTGCACCCAGCCTGCCGGGACTACGACCGAATTTTCTCGTTCAAAAATTGGGTTAAACATCGTCGTCGATGGGGTCGTCGTGCTTTGATTGCGGATTTTAAAGTGGTCCTTGTCGTCTCGGATTTTTCTTTTTTTCTTTTCATTACGCGTTGTCGCATGACAACGCGCCGACGGAAAGGCACGCACCACCCTCCTCGCCGTACCGGCCGGGGGGAGTGAGGATAGGTGCGCAGACCGCGACCGGGGATAGCGTGCAGTGGACCGCGGTGGTGAAAAGAGGCGGCCACTCGAGGCGACGCGTTCAAGAGTTTCGAGATATAATGGGTCAATAAAAGGAACGATGCTGGTTTTTTAATACCGCGTCGCGGTATCTGCGAATATACGCGTGTCTCATCAATATATAATAATACGCGTGACACCCTTAAAAAACGAGCGTATATAACGGTTCTCGAGAAGACTGCACGATGTATCTGTTTTCGTTACATTCCCGTCGCCGTAGCCGTATAAAAATTATGACTAAAAAAAAAAAATTAAAAACCCTACAGTGTATAATTATATAGCGCATATATACTCATATTTTATTTGACGAGATCGCGCGGTTATTGTCGTGTGTGTGCGCGCATACCTATA
This sequence comes from Slavum lentiscoides, assembly GCA_032441835.1. NCBI lineage: Eukaryota > Metazoa > Arthropoda > Insecta > Hemiptera > Aphididae > Slavum > Slavum lentiscoides. The sequence goes on along the minus strand of CM063717.1, from coordinate 7,605,495 downwards.
GGTATATACCGCGAATACGATTGATGCGAAAATACGATACGTTAATAGTAATAATAATAAAATTAAAAAAATATATATGTATTCGGGTGATGGTGTTGCCGCGGCGGCGTCCGAGGGAGTGGCGCGTTGTCCGCACGCGTTTCGCAGTGCATCCTACAGAGTTCGCCAACGGTCAGATCGGTCCCTGCGTCGCCGTACACGCGCGTATCCAATATATATATATATTTTATAGAGTCGAAAGGACGAGGAGAACGCGAAGGGGTGTGCGTGTTTGTGTGTGGAAGAAGAAGTGATGGAGAGAGAGAGAGAGAGAGAGCACCTTGTGGTGCGTGCATTGCCGCGTCGCGAGTCGCGCGAGCAGGACGAGATGGCCCCAATTTTCCGCCAGGACGTCAAGGGCGGCGGCGGCGGCGGTTCGTATATATGTATATAGGCGCAAGGGCGACGTGGCGGTCGGAGAACGGTGGAAAGAAGCCTTGGGGAGGGGAATGGCGTCGGTGGGCGGGGTAGGACGAAGGAACGGGGAAGGGCGATGAGCGGTGCGGCGACCTCGTGGGCAGGACGACGCACGTCGCGGCGGTGGCGGCGCGTAAAATCCTGGGGCACGCCGACGGGAAAATCCCCGGATTACTTTACGGACTGTCGTCGCGGGGCCCGATAGCGCGAACGTGCCGCTACCGTCGTCGCTGCTGCTGCTGCTGCTGCCGGTGGTGCTGCTGCCGCCGCCGCCGCCGCCACCGCCGCTGCTGCCGCCTCGCGCGTTTCGCGCCGCGTAGTGCCGCCGCCGCCACCGCCGCAGAGGAGTCAGTAGTGGTGCGTGCCGGCAGGACTGCTGTGTGTCTCTCTCTCTCACTCTCTCTGCACTGTATCTATCCCGTCGTCGTCGTCGTATTATCATTATCGTTATATTATTATTATTATTATTATTAATAAAGCGCGCACCGCCGACGTTAACGGTTTTGTGCGCGTGCGGACGGGATAACGAGAGGAGAAACTCAGCGTGACGCAGATAGACCGCAGATATATATAGTGACGGACCGGGAGGAGTCTGCAACGACGACGATAGGCGCGCATCTGCAATAATCATGTGTTACGACGATATATAAATTATTTATATATATAAAAAAAAAATAATAATATACCGTAGTCCGGTATTCACGTGAACGCAGTGTCGCGTATATCTCGTATATACCTATAATATATTATATTGTTTATATGCGCGTTTTTCAAATGGACCGAGCCGCGGTCCGCGCGACTACCGATTCGTCGCAGTCATCGTAGACGTCCGCCGCGCTCGCGGATCGGACCGTCGTCGTCGCCACGCGTATTATTTAATCACCGTTTATACATCGAGTCATTGATATTATTTTCCCCTTTCGGATTTCGTGCATCGCGTTCGGTTTATTTTTTTTTTAGTTTTTTTTTTTATTTTTATTATGTCGCGTGTCGTCGAGCTTCGTACGATGAGACCGCCGTTGCCGTCGCCGTCGTCTCAGCAATCGCCGCCGTCGCTTTCGTGCCGACCGCCGTCGCCGTCGTCGTCGTCGTCGTTGTTGTCGTCGTCGTCGTCGCCGTCGTCGCCACCGCCGTCGTTGTTGTTGGCGTCGTCATCGTCGTAGGAGCACACGCAGAAACGCACCACCGCCTCAAATTCTGCAACCGTCACGGCCGCCGCTCCCCTACTACCCCTCGGACAAATCGAGTATGAGTCGTTTTAACGTCATTGTATACTTGTAGATCACACATTTACGTTTATCTGTATTTATACTGTATAGTCGTACACGAACAATACTGATTGTCTGTTGGAAAAATCGCTGAAAAATATTCATTATTAAGAAAAAAAAAATCTTATATAATACGAATATACCTATATACGCCGCTTTCGTTTGGGGGAACACGCAGCGACCTAACGGCGCATTATACATTTACATGTTATATATTTACATAACGCTGTTTGGGCCTACTCGTAATCTATATATAGTATATATATATATAATTATTGTAAATACCTGCAAGTATATAATATATTATATATATAGTACTTAATATAATAATTACTCGCACCAGCTGTCTTCACGTCACCCTCAGTTTGGCGTGACTATAAATTCGGGGCAGTATCAAATTTTGGCCCTTCGTCTATTTATAGGTACTATACCCCAAAACCCATCAATTCATTTCACAAATTTCAAATCCCATTATAACATTCACGTATCACATTGATAAATCAGTATACTATATATTAACGATAATAATAATTTTTTTTTTTTATACTTTAGTCTCTATAACAGTATGACGTGAATTTCAAAACAATTTGTGTGTACAATAATTGTATTTATACGAGGAGACGTTCAAGTCCTGCAGGGCCTCGGGGCTGCATCGTCCCGCCTTGCTAATTACGCCACTGCGATCTGTCCACTTCTTATTCGGTCTTTCTCTTTTCTCTTCTACGTTCATTTCCATAACACTCGTCACAGCTTCTGAACCATCTGCAGAATGCATTATATCGGCGCGTATACATACATAAATAATATATAACACGTGTATGTATATATATATATATATATATGATATATGATATATGCATATAAGCGTGCGCAGAACATTTTCATTTGGGGGGTGCAGATCCTCTAATTACGTACGACACGTTTCCACGAGAGTACCCGCAGAAACACGTTTTGTACTAATAAAAAAGAAAAAAAACGTTTTTGATATTTTAAATATACTTTTGTCTGTTAAAAATTAGACTCGCGGGTTTACAAAAAAAAAAAAACACAAAATTATTAATGCGAATACGTAAATATAACAGTTAAACGTCATACTATCGTTATAAATTATTAACAGTTCATTTAAGTAAGTAGACTAGAATTCGTCAATGACTACGTTTTCTTGGGTCAATTTTCTTGTGACGTAAATTTTAAAAACGTTTCAATGCTTTATGTTGAAAAAATTGCCGAGACCCGATAATTTTTCCATCCGTTGCATATGCGCATTGTTATTTATAATTTGAAGTTCTTTTTTACAAATTCCGGAATAGCACGTTCAAATTCATCTCAATTTAAATCAAATTTTTTAAAAATCATTTTCTGCTTTGTGTTGTATCAAACGACTCGTTGAATACTCATTAGGTTTCTTGACGAAAACAGTCTTTCTTCCTATGTATATAACCGTCAAATAGATCATTTATTAAAAAATCAAAATAAACAACAGTTTTCATATCATATATATATATATACTTTTCTGTGTTTTACATTAGGCGTATTTCTACCGGAAATTCACTTAAATTTTATCACATATACAGTCTTACAATATATTCGTTTTTACATTAATATACTAGAACTTCAAGAATTATTGCTCAATTATAAATAAAATACGTAAACTTAGATGCGTGGAGAATCTATATCTCATGAACAGTAGAAGATATGAAAAAAAAAAAATTATTATAAAATATGAACAATATTTTGGCTTGCTTAACGGTTCGCGAAATATTTACAAACATGTAAAAAATTCTCATAAATATTGTATTGATTGAAAATTCCAGTTTAATTCGACAGGAATTTACCTATTGTTTGATCGATCCAAATATTTTTGTAATTTATTTTTATACGTATATACACACGTTTTTAGGGGATTATCATAAAAAAATTTTTTGAACTTTAAAATTAAGGAACACCTATATATATATATATATATATATGTTTTTAGTTCCATATTTTCACTTATCGAAGTGTGTGATAAGTCATCGCGATTGTAATACTTTCCCACAATATTTTACAAACCCGCTCGGTACCTCGACCATATATACATATAATTATATAACACATCGAGATAGGTTTTCCTAGTTATATAGTTTCATTTTATTCTGCACTGATGACCGTCGTCCGACCAATTATTTATTTATTTTTTTTGTTTATACTTTAAATTCGTATTATAAATGTCACCCGTTTCGGTATAAGAGTTGTAAATATACTTAAAATAGGGCTTCGCAGCTTCCGCGATGTTTAATTTTAAACGACACGTGGAGCTTTTTCGTTTAGTCATTATACATATGGCTAGTTGCCCGAAAGGATTGTGTTCAGTTTTAATATACGTCGACTGACACTATTTATTATACTAATATACATATTACATATATACTTATACGTACAACTGCAATAAAACGCTGCCGGAATATAAACAGTAGTTCGTATTATTTGTTTTTGTACGAAAATATGTTATTATAGAGTACTTATAGGTATGGAATATGTAGAGATCAATTAAACAATAATGACAGTATTATATATATTATATAAGTTAGGAGTATGTGTGTATTTTAATAGAACAGTAAAAAAAAATACGGACGTTGGTGTACGAAAATCATGACCTACTTATATGATCTGTATTTTCTCTAAACAGTTTTTTTTTTTTTGCAAATAATTAAATTTTAGTTTTAAATTATAACGTGAAATAAACAACGTAAATATAAAATATAGTATACCTATATAAACTTTTTAAAATGCTTTTTACGTGTACACAAAAATATACAAAGAAATTTAAACGAAAACAATTTCTCGCACGAGTATTGTATAATGTATGTGCAGATTATATATAAAATAATAATATTATTATATTAAAATTTTTAATATTAATATATATATATATATTTATATTTTTAATGGTTAATGAGAAATCACATATGAACGCACGTGGAATATATATAATATTACAACTTTATTTATATAAAATTTATTGTTTGACCAAAAATAATAACGACTATAGTAATAACGAAATAACACGTATGAAGAAGTACAATTTTCGAAATTTAAAAATGAAAACGTGTATTTTATAGTATGATATAGTATGATGTGTCTGCAGAACTGCAGAAGAGTAAAAATAATCTTTACGATGTTGTTTTGTTTTTCGTATATATTTCAACGATGCACTTAAACACGTAACGCCCAGGAAAAAATAATTTCCTTATCTATTTTCGTTGCTTTACCTAAATAATATTAGTTTTCTATGTGTGTAGAAATTATTTCCGAAAAAAATTGTTTTCTTATTTTTATATACAGTTTACCGAAATCAACTCGTATCAGTGGTTGATAAAAACTTTTTTGTATAACACACATTATAATGCTATATAAAGAATAAACATTTCTTTCTTTTACTTTTATTCAATGCAATATAATAGCATTTAACAAATTTACAGAAAATTGTTCATCTTTATGCCACTGCGTGTTTATTTTGTATTTGTTATTGACATTTTTTCGTCAATATAGTTTAATAATTAATAGCATATATAAAATGTAGTTTACAATACAGTGAACATCTATTATTAATTAATATGTCACAATAATTTAAATAACAGATAATTGACCGTAAAACTTGTTATTTAAAAATAATTGTATTACGTAATTAATCATTGTCGTCAGTTAGTGTAAGAAACCGGTACGATAGTATAAAGATATTATAGAGCAAATAATCAAAACGATATTGTAGAAATATATAATCTCAAAAAGTAATTTGATATGCAATTTTTGTTAAATAATCAAATAAGAATTAGGTACTTATATACGTTGAAAAAAGTTTCGTATTATAGTTTCTGGCAAATAAATATATATTGTATTTCGATATATTTCCTCCGGATGAGATTTTATGCTTACGATTTTTATTATTTTTATTTGTAAATCGTGGATATTTTAATATGTCTAAAACATAATCACGAAAACGTATTTACGCATTATTATAAATTATTTTTGTGTTTAATGATGATTTGTGGTAAACGCAAAAAAAAAAAATCGTTAAAATTTTCATTAGCTTTAGTTATGAATTTAAAATGTTTTTAAAATCCTAAAGCGCTAAAATATAATGCAAAGTATATAAATTAATTTACAGTATATTAAGTTAATATTTAATTCAAGATATTTATAACTTTGAAAACATGTTTTTTTAAAATCGTTTTGCAAAATAATCATAATATTAAAAATTAATTTTGGGGTCACTTTAGTATATTATACCTAGTATTTTGTATGATTTGATGAAAATTTAAAATGTTTATTACGTTCAAAAGTTTTAAAATATCTGTTAATTTTAATAACTCGAAATACTAGTTAAAACAGAAGAATATTCATCACATAAAATTTAAAACTTGTGTAAAAGGTTTATAAATGGGAATAAACAAAATATACGACACTATAAAAATCATTAAAATTATAATATTATGCGGCCTATCTATATATTATTAAGTGAAACTATACTATTCTACGTTTTTCCTAAAGTGGTTTTTACTTTTTAAATATTGTATATTTAAAGAGTATTATTGCCGAACTTATAATTATTAGTTATTATTAATTAATTCAATATTAGATAAGCGTATAATTACTTATCTAATAAAAAAAAAAAAAGATAATATTGTTTGTTGCAGTTTAGTTGTCAACTCCTCATATATAAAAATAATAAATATGCTAACCATATCTGTATAATAACAAAGATGAAAGATATGGTGATCAACTGTTTCAATGAGAAGTAAAATTAATTTAAATAATTTTTTTTCAATTTTTCTTTAAAGAGATTTCGTTTTATGAATATTTTCGTAATACAAATAAGAAATAATCACCGTAATTACAGGTTAGTTTTATTCCATTTTTATTTTCGGCAGATCGCATAAATTCAAAAGATTACAAGTGTATAACATCAAAACGCGCACTTCCCACGTTGTTTAGTGACACCCCCTTAAAAAGTGCTGGGCGCGTCATTGAACCACCTTCTTCATTTTCTTTATATAATAATCGCGTGACAAGCAGTTTTAAAGAGTATGTATACAGCAATATACAGCAATTATCTCAAATAATATGAAAATGTAGAGTTGTTTGATGTAATAAAATAGTTTTATATTATTATACAGTAATTATAAAATAATTTTGAGTTTTCATATTTTATATATTGGTTTCGTGTATCGTATACTAAAAAATGTATTCATTTTAAATGTATTTTACTAGTAAAAAAAAAAAAAAAATTCTTTAGAAAATTTTCTTGTTTTCTATACTGCATAATAGTTAAAAATTTTAAAACGTGTATTACGTTTTTCGATTTCTATACATGTAAACACCAGAAATTCAAGTCGAACGATTCTGTTTCTCGCCTTCTAAAATGGGTTTGCCAATTACTAAATATTTAATATAAAAACAGGTCATATATAACAGGTGTATTGTCTATAAACGTTTATAATGTCGTAGTAGTATCTATATAAACGCGTCAATTGTCATTGTCTATTTTATCTATATACCGATAGCGTGCAGCGTACTCAGTGTTTACGAAAATGACGCATATCAGATATATAATAATAATAACTCAATAAACTAATAATGCACAAGAAGTTGTGTTATATAAAATTATTGTTTTTTTTTTTTTACTATTAAAATTCAATTCAAAGTATTTTAGTATATGTATATGTACGACATACGTATATAAAAGGTATAATACGTTGAATATGGTCGATATACATACGCCGTGTATATACGCTGTTGTACGTTTTTTAACCCACTCAATACTATTATATATTGACAATTAAAGTTCCACGGTTATAATAATAAGATGATGCAGATAAAATATGTGTAATATATAGAGTTTAGTAGAAAATGAAACGACGCGCCGCGTATATTCTATGCATATGTATGTAGGCGTATCGCGTATGTTTAATAATAATCTTTGTTTACGAAAAAAGAACTCGCATTTTCATATTGACATTATCAATAATAGCGTATTGAATATTCGACATATAATGTAAGACATTTTATATAAAATTTTAAATTATACATTTTGAATTTTTATTTTCTATTTATAAGTATATATATAATATATAATATTTATATAAGTATACCTGCTGCAGGCTGCTTGCGTATTTAGACGGCGAAGCGTATATAAATAATTCAGCATATTTCATTTACCTAATCGTCGTTCAAAGAACTATTTTATTATTACTTAAGTATATTTCTTCGTAGGAAATATATTCAAATTATATTTACGAGACGAATGTCGTTCATTTCCTGAAAGTAAAACAAAGTTAACAATAACAATAAACGCATTTACGCATTTGTGTATTTTTAATGCATATATATGTACCATTTATTATCATTAATTAAAAATTATCGTCGAAAGGAAAATATATAGCGTTATTTGTTGTGGTTATTATATATATACGATAATATAGTGTGCTCTACTTTATATATTTCGATATTTTTACTATTCTCAACAAATCGTTGGGTCGATCGCACGCTGTAGAAGAACAAAACTGTGTTAGGCAATTTAAGATGTTTTGACTAAAATAATTTGTTTTTATCAAGTACACATTAGTTAGACAAAACAAAATAAAATCGAAACGGTCATCAAAACGAAAAAACTGCAATTCGCATGTGATACACTTTAAACGCTTTGGGGAAAAAACAGAAAAAAAGAAATTATATATGTATTTACCGGTTAATTGCTAAGAACACTATGTTCTATGATTATGATTAAAGATCGGTGGTCTTTTTTTCCTACTAGATTACAGTATATTTCACCATTATATATACACGGCACTGTATCCAATATTCCAGCGGCAACATTAATAATACCATATAATTTTATACTTTAAATAATAATACAGTTAATAATTATTATAATAAACCGTGTTCGTTATAAAAAATGTGACTAACTGCAGCAGTAAAATATATTGAAAAATGTAAACACTTTAAACGGCATCAATCATGACTGACCGTGTTTAAAGCAAACATTTTTTGTTTATTTTCCGTGTGTGTTATCCAATGTGCGAGTGAAATACAATTTTCTACGTTTTATTTTTAGCATAACTGTTTTAGTCAACTATATTAAAACAGCCTAACACGTAGTTTTGCTCTTCTAGTGTAATTTCGGGGGTTTAAAAAGTTTTTGCAACTTTATATATAACAGAATATATCTATATCATATATGATGTTCAACATAATAAATAAATATATAAATATATGTAGATTGCAAAGGCATAATATTAAGAGGTATCTATTAAGACGGCGGTAGGGTCTAAGAATAAATAAAATTGGCAATCATAAAACTTACTTTTTTTTTTTTTGTATCAGTTTAACAGCTTAAGTGATAACGATGAACATATTTTTATTGTTTTTACGTATAGGTACGATAAATTATCACGATAAATAGCAGAGACGTATTTAGGAATTTGGCGCCCGGGTGCTAATGTTTTTCGCCACCCCCCGAGAATTTTTTCATTGTTTTCGTTTTCACATTTTTTTTACAATCATTTTTTTTTTGCTTATTTGGATTTTGGCGGATAGGTGGTGGTAAAAATTTGCGTTTGTACCACAATACTTAAAAGTCGTTCGGTGCCACTGAAAATAATAATGCCGCTCCTAAAAAAATGACACCCGGGGCCATCGCCTAAATACGTTTCTGATAAATAGTCTGGTGTAAATACAAAACAGACTTTTCGATCCATCGATTACCGCTGACCAGCCCTCAGTCAGCACCTGTATGGTAGGGGTATTTTTTTCTGTCCTCGCCACTGGATATCCGGTAAAAGTTACAGGTGATAATTATTAAGGCAGAGGAATTAAAAAAATCATTAAATATAAAAGCATATATGTACTTAAAAATATGAAAATATTCATTTAAAAATCAATTTTTCAAAAAATTTCAGGTAAATTACGTACAGTAAAAAAAAATAAATATATTGAAGAAATAAATTAAAATCTAAAATAAAATAAATAGCACTAAATAGCTTTACTTAACAATGTCAGTGGCGGTTATAAGGGGGAGGGCGATAGGTGGATCGCCCTCCCCCATGGGATTTGATATTTTTAAATGTAGTGTATCTCTGACTTGGCATGACCTTGTATGTTCATTTCATTTCATAGAAATACGCGAAATTATATTATTAATAATAATAACAAAAAATAAAAAATAAATATTGCTTACGTGCGTATGGTCGGTCGCTCGATCAGCGTTAAACACCCGCACATACCGACATAGTGCGTCAGCCGACCGTAATAAAACAGGAAAAGAAAGTAGTCACCAGATAGCGCTACGAAACAACATAGAGGGCGTGGCAGAAAGGCAGTTATAAATAGCGGTTAGGTCAGGCGTGAACGACGTAGAACGCGTCTGACTGCAGTGTGTGTGTGTGTGATTTTAGGCGCATTGAACGTTTTACTATATGTAACGCGTAGTATTATCTGTGTTACGTATATGAATAAAAAAAAACCACTTTTTATATGCGCCTTTCTGCCACGCCCTTTATGTTGTGTCGTAGCGCTATCTGGTGACTATTTTCTTTTCTCCTTTTATTGTTATTTCCTTTACGTTCCACGCACGTTCTTTTTCCTTTTTCTACATCTGCATTTCGTCTCGGTACATTAATAAATCTTTCTTCTTTGTTATTGTCTCGTCGATGAGGATATTTTATTGGCACAAAAGGGTTGGCTCCATTTTCGCCCCCTTCTTGAACATTAAGTATAACCGCCACTGAACAATGCGTTATATAAAACAATCTTGTTAAGTGGCTACATTTTCTTCTGATACCAAAAAAATTAAAATACATAAAATTTTAGTCGAAAGTAATTCAAATTGTGTTCGTGCTTCATTACCATGCATGACAAGACTATATAATCGGCCGGCCGCTACACTGTGTTCGCCCGTGTCTCGTAACCACGTTCTAACATAATTGCCCAGTCATATATTACTGTGGCGGTAAATAATATATACATTTAAATACAACAAACATATTATGTGACTACACATACTTACCTATATTATTATTAAAAACAAATTTTTTTTTTAAATTGCTAATTATAATTTCATCTATAATTTATAAAATATGTAACCGGGTTTAAAAACACGAAGAAGTATACAGTAAAACGTTTAAAAAACAAGAATAAATATGCTCTAAAATAAGCGAGAACAAAAACCCGTAATACGCATTTATATGCGAAATAAAATTATATATATATATATCGAGTTTCGTTTTAACACGAAACGTGTTTTTGTTTTTTACACTGCTATTTTTGCGATTGTGTAAAACAAATATGCAAAATGTGCTACAAGTCTTCTACCCTAGTAATTATTATTACTATTATATCGTTTTATATATTATTTAATCCGTCTGCTCGTTGAAAAAACCGTCCACTCGCGTTTATACGTATATACGCGACGTACCTATCTATACGAATCGAAAACGTCGAGTAAATTTCTCAAGTTTTTTTTTCTACCGATGTCTATTTTTTATTCCCTTTCGGTTCGAGTGCGATGCGTAATTTTTTTTTTTCATCGAACGCGTCAGCGTTTAAGCGTTTTGCTGCAGTCGCCCGATCGAGTGATGATGACCGTATTCAGACGTCTGCATGCTGCAGAATCAGATATAGGACAACGATACGTCCGAATGTCTGCGAATTTAGGACGACAAACAAATTCATGTCGGTCAAATAATTTTTATATTACGTATAGAATTCCCTCAAATTTTTTGTAACGCAAAAAATCATCCTCTGTATTATAATATATATTTTATTCGTCGTTATTATAAATGTAACTATTTAAATTTAATGTGAAATTTGACGTATACAAAGAATCATTTCGCGGGTGTAGTATACTTTCGGCCGCTATATACGGGATTTTGCCTAATCGCAGTCGTCACTATTTAGTTTATGGCTATCGGCTATACACGTATAGATAAATAAATAAGTCCTACGGATAAATATTATGGTTTGACGGTTAGGAATTTTAGATTTTATTACAAATTAAAAGGGGAGTCGTGATATTGATATAATGACATTATTAGTACATACATATATTTATTATTTATGTGGACTGTAGAGCCATATACAGGTAGGTCGGATTAAATCACGCGACGACGACAACCGCAACCGCGCATTAAGCATAAACGTGTAATTTGGCGGAACTGCTGCTAATTGGGAGAGGGGGGCTCTAGTCAATTATAATTATTTTAATATTTTAACTTGTAAGCTTGTTTTTATAAGGTCTACGTCGTTATTCTGTACTCATATGTTGGAGTTAATATTATTATTATTATTAATATTTTCACGGAATAATAATAGTCTTTGTAGTGTTTCCGTAATAGGTACCCCAACAGGGCCGTAGACACGGGGGGTTAGGGGGTTCAACCCCCCCCTTGAACATCGGAAAAGTAGAAATATCAATTTTTTTTTCACGCACAACAGCAGATGTTACAGTGAAATGTATGTTCATATTTAGATTTTACCAACGTCTTGATGTTGAGTAGATTTGTTATTTATGAAAAATAAGTACCTAATAACAATGTGTATAATAACATTATGTATAAATGTTTAATTTGGTCTATGCCATTATATACATTGATAAACATGATTATAGATTTTTGTGCTGATAAATCATTACGATACACGATTATAATGCACGAATCAAGCTAGCACTGAACCCCCCATATAAAAATCCTATCTACGGCACTGTACCCCAACATAATAATATTATTATTATTATTATAAAAATGGATCCACCATAAATATAGTAAATATAATGGAAAAAATAAAAAAGGAACACAGTATGAACGACGAGTGTGTAATTTGTCAAACGTGAATCGAAGCTGGACCTTTTAGCGACGACGTGGTTTGCGTATATATTATTAACAACTATATACGTCTTACTCGTAAATGATGTTTTCTGGTTTATTTCGCGACGGCGAAAACAGGACGGTAACATTTTAAAATTTCGAATTTTTCCCGGTGAATAAGAATTTAAAACGATCCGTCAAGACGAATTGACTTTATAAACATTGAAAATAATGCGTGTATACCGCGAAAATCGTAAACGCACGGGTATTATAATACTATTAACACCGTTGTATACAATAAATCGTCGTGGACTCGAGTGTTTTTTTTTCTCGCGCGCGGGTATATACATATATAAATTATATTAGCGACGCGTTGTTGTTATTATTATTATTTGTATACATTGTGTCAGTGTACCGTGTATTACATAAAAGCGACATAATATATAATAATATTGCGTAGTCTCCGAATCTATTATACGCATTACTACTATAATATAGATAGTAATACGATTACAACAGTTTATTAGCTACCTGCAGTATACGAGTATAGAAGAATTTGAAGGGTTTGGATAAATATACTTTTCGAGACGAATAAAAAACCGTTTTAAAATAATTATTGTAAATCAATTTTTTTTTTGTTTTAATCGTCATTTTATCATTTTTGATGATACGATGATTGATGACAATTATCATTGTCGACATTAAATGTAGTCGAATTTTTTTCGTTATCGTTTGACAATAAAAGTTCAAAGTCAAAGAAGTTGTGCGTAACATTATATATTATACTAAGAATTACATAGCCAAAATTTTCAAATTTTTATTACTTACTGCAATTATAGTATTACAGTAAAACGGTTTCTTGCAAGTTGAATACGAAACGTATATACGTCGTCGTATAAACAATAATCGCATTGTCGTACCCCGAATAAAAAAAAGGTGAATCCATTTCCGCAGTAATTGAACAAACGATCTGATTATTATATATATATTGGTCCTATCGAGAGATTTTTTTTCTTTCTATAATGCCGTTAAAACGTGGAATTTCGAAAAACGCCGATTTATCTGGTACTTATTGTCATTGCACTATCCGAGCCACCGTAAATAATTATCGCGTACCTATCATTCAGTGGCGTATACACGATTTTTCAATGGGGGATCAGGGCCGGATTTAGGTACATAATATGTGGTGGCCCATGGGCGGAATTATGCCTATGGGCGTTAATAAGGAACCTTATAAAAACCCTTATTAAAAAAAAGATCACGGGGGATCTGACCCCCACATCCCCTCCTTGTATACGCCCCTGCCTACACTGTAAATCGTATAACATATAATATTATAATAATACGCGCATTGCGTATATAGTATTGTACGCATTTATTATATATATATATATAAATACGAGAATACGTCTATACCGCAGTCGGAGTAGTTGCGTGACATTTTATCCAGGGCGTGAGTGCCTCGGGTCTCGACGGCGGCGGTGGCGGCGTAAGTCCTACGGATAAATATTATGGTTTGACGGTTAGGAATTTTAGATTTTATTACAAATTAAAAGGGGAGTCGTGATATTGTTATAATGACATTATTAGTACATACATATATTTATTATTTATGTGGACTGTAGAGCCATATACAGGTAGGTCGGATTAAATCACGCGACGACGACAACCGCAACCGCGCATTAAGCATAAACGTGTAATTTGGCGGAACTGCTGCTAATTGGGAGAGGGGGGGCTCTAGTCAATTATAATTATTTTAATATTTTAACTTGTAAGCTTGTTTTTATAAGGTCTACGTCGTTATTCTGTACTCATATGTTGGAGTTAATATTATTATTATTAATATTTTCACGGAATAATAATAGTCTTTGTAGTGTTTCCGTAATAGGTACCCCAACAGGGCCGTAGACACGGGGGGTTAGGGTTCAACCCCCTTGAACATCGGAAAAGTAGAAATATCAATTTTTTTTTCACGCACAACAGCAGATGTTACAGTGAAATGTATGTTCATATTTAGATTTTACCAACGTCTTGATGTTGAGTAGATTTGTTATTTATGAAAAATAAGTACCTAATAACAATGTGTATAATAACATTATGTATAAATGTTTAATTTGGTCTATGCCATTATATACATTGATAAACATGATTATAGATTTTTGTGCTGATAAATCATTACGATACACGATTATAATGCACGAATCAAGCTAGCACTGACCCCCCCATATAAAAATCCTATCTACGGCACTGTACCCCAACATAATAATATTATTATTATTATTATAAAAATGGATCCACCATAAATATAGTAAATATAATGGAAAAAATAAAAAAGGAACACAGTATGAACGATGAGTGTGTAATTTGTCAAACGTGAATCGAAGCTGGACCTTTTAGCGACGACGTGGTTTGCGTATATATTATTAACAACTATATACGTCTTACTCGTAAATGATGTTTTCTGGTTTATTTCGCGACGGCGAAAACAGGACGGTAACATTTTAAAATTTCGAATTTTTCCCGATGAATAAGAATTTAAAACGATCCGTCAAGACGAATTGACTTTATAAACATTGAAAATAATGCGTGTATACCGCGAAAAATCGTAAACGCACGGGTATTATAATACTATTAACACCGTTGTATACAATAAATCGTCGTGGACTCGAGTGTTTTTTTTTCTCGCGCGCGGGTATATACATATATAAATTATATTAGCGACGCGTTGTTGTTATTATTATTATTTGTATACATTGTGTCAGTGTACCGTGTATTACATAAAAGCGACATAATATATAATAATATTGCGTAGTCTCCGAATCTATTATACGCATTACTACTATAATATAGATAGTAATACGATTACAACAGTTTATTAGCTACCTGCAGTATACGAGTATAGAAGAATTTGAAGGGTTTGGATAAATATACTTTTCGAGACGAATAAAAAACCGTTTTAAAATAATTATTGTAAATCAATTTTTTTTTTGTTTTAATCGTCATTTTATCATTTTTGATGATACGATGATTGATGACAATTATCATTGTCGACATTAAATGTAGTCGAATTTTTTTCGTTATCGTTTGACAATAAAAGTTCAAAGTCAAAGAAGTTGTGCGTAACATTATATATTATACTAAGAATTACATAGCCAAAATTTTCAAATTTTTATTACTTACTGCAATTATAGTATTACAGTAAAACGGTTTCTTGCAAGTTGAATACGAAACGTATATACGTCGTCGTATAAACAATAATCGCATTGTCGTACCCCGAATAAAAAAAAAGGTGAATCCATTTCCGCAGTAATTGAACAAACGATCTGATTATTATATATATATTGGTCCTATCGAGAGATTTTTTTTCTTTCTATAATGCCGTTAAAACGTGGAATTTCGAAAAACGCCGATTTATCTGGTACTTATTGTCATTGCACTATCCGAGCCACCGTAAATAATTATCGCGTACCTATCATTCAGTGGCGTATACACGATTTTTCAATGGGGGGATCAGGGCCGGATTTAGGTACATAATATGTGGTGGCCCATGGGCGGAATTATGCCTATGGGCGTTAATAAGGAACCTTATAAAAACCCTTATTAAAAAAAAGATCACGGGGGATCTGACCCCCACATCCCCTCCTTGTATACGCCCCTGCCTACACTGTAAATCGTATAACATATAATATTATAATAATACGCGCATTGCGTATATAGTATTGTACGCATTTATTATATATATATATATAAATACGAGAATACGTCTATACCGCAGTCGGAGTAGTTGCGTGACATTTTATCCAGGGCGTGAGTGCCTCGGGTCTCGACGGCGGCGGTGGCGGCGGAGGTTCCGGGACACACGCCCTGTAGGTATACGCTATTCATTGACTGGACCCTGCCGCCGCCGCCGCCGCCGCCGCCGTCACTATCGCTACGGCCGCCAAAGCCGGTCGTAGTAGTAGGTACATCAGCTGTGTGTATACGCGCGAGTTCAGCATCTCTCGCCTCTCGCGCCGAAGAGCATGTGGAGCGATCTGCCGACCACTATGATGTCGGCGGCGGCGGCGGCGGCGGTGACGACGACGATTGCTTCGCGCACGCGCGGCCGCCGCCGCCGCCGCCGCCGCCGCCGCATCTATCTGTCCTACGTCGAGCGCGCGAGGAGGAGGCCCCACACTCGAGAGTTGTCGCGCGTACACGTCCGACACACCCTGCGTGTCCTCCGATCGGCCACCTTGGGGCGTGGACAGTGTTCCGGGGTTTATTTTTTTATTTATCGTCATTTATATTATTACTATTATTATTATTATTGTTACTATTATTTATTATTTTCCTTCCGCGAGTGCTGCAGTGCGTGTGCGCTACCGCGTCATATTTATTCGGGGGAAACGCGTTAAAGGGCCGCACAAAAAGGCCGAAACCGACGCGCGAGTTCGCCGTACCTATATAATATCTAATATAATAAATAGGTGTACAAATAACGACAACAACGGCGTTCGGATCTAACGGTTCGCGTTCGCGTCGATCCGCACTGCTGCCGCTACTATTGCAGTTCTGCTGTATCGCCGTTCGTCCGCACCGTGACGACACCGTGTCGGTGTTCCATTACTACGCGATGGGCATACACCCGAGCGCTATGCGATCGTCGTCGTCGATTTCGTCGCACGGCGACAGGCAGATGTCGGTTAGATCAAGACGATCGCAGGTACAACACGGGATTCGGTTTTTTTTTTTTTTGTTTAATATTACATATATATATATATATCGCGTTACGGTTTTTCTTTTTTTCTCTATAACGTTTCGTTTCGGGCGGGTCGCGGAAATCTCGCGATTTCGTTCCGTCCGCGTTTACAGCGTGTATAAGGAGTTCTTTCCTTTGTTTTTTTTTTTTCAAAACGTGTCGACGCACGCACACACATCTTATGTGCGTATTATACTGTACGCTCGCGTTGAACGGTGCGCGAAAGTTTCTTTTTTTTTTCCGAACGGGTCAATGCGTTTATGTGTGTTACACGCATACACGCGGCGTTTTCCTGGTGCCTACATATTATACACATGCAGAACGCGCTTTTCACAAATGCCGCCGCTGTTTTTCCCGTGTGAAACCGTCGTCTCCGGTCGTCGCGCCGCGCTATTCCCGTGGACCGACCGCGAGACAGGGATACTGCAGGGGTTCGTAAATTCGACGGGGGCGGCGGCGGCGGCGGTGACTCGGCGGCGCGTCGCATAGGCAATTCGGGTGCACGCTCGTTCTCGGAACGCGCAACTCTCGATCCGGAGTAAACGAGAAAGAGAGCGAACGAGAGAGAGCGTGTGACTGCTTGTGCAGTATATGTAGGTATACAGTAATATTATTATTCCGCTACACTGCAGACGCGCGGGCGCCGCCACGCGAATGTCCGCGCTGTTTATCTTGTATACAATAATAGGTAATAATAATAATAATAATAGGTAATAATAATAATAATAATAATAATAATAATAATAATAATAATAATAATAATAATAATAATAATAATAATAATAATAATAATAATAATAATAATAATAATAATAATAATAATAATAATAATAATAATAATAATAATAATAATAATAATAATAATAATAATAATAATAATAATAATAATAATAATAATAATAATAATAATAATAATAATAGGTAATAATAATAATAATAATAGGTAATAATAATATACTACTACGTTCTATTCGCTGTGGCGGCACTGGTTGTAAACTAAAAAAGCAATCGCCTCATCCGTGTTTCTGTAACGTGTAGCGGTCGGATTCTCGCGGGCTGGCTGCAAAAAGTATGGCGTATATAATAAATAATGTACTCGTAAATCGTATTTAATAATTATTGTAATTAGGTGACGTACCTGTATATAACAGGGTAATAAAATATATATTAAATTATTATTCGTAATGGAATATTATGGTCCGCGTTCGGTTTGTATATATATATATATATATATATATATATATATATATATATATTACGATATTATGTATATTAATATAATATAATACGCACGAGCGTGCGCGCGTATATATTTGAAGAGTTTGACCCAATTTTCGTTCGTAACCTTTTCATCCCGCGGGGTTCGATTTCGACGTACTCCATCGCGAATATTGCTCGCGACGCGCGTTACGCGGGTACTATTTTATTCCCTTTCGTCGGTTTCGTGGCGTACGCGTTCACCACGACTGCAGGCGTATACACGCGCCGTTTGATCGTCGCCCGTTCTCGTGTGTATTCGTATCACGCCGATTCGCCGCGGGTTTCGCGAGAGAAAATATAATTCCACTTTAGGCGCGTTTAAATAAAATAATAACGTCGAAAAACGCGTACGAATACGATTCGTTCGCGTTGAGTGTATAATATATGACGGATATACCGCGTGTATACGTAGTTATTTTTATTTTATTTTGCATATGACATCGGCTATAATATCCTAACTTACACTATAAAGCAACAAAATTAAAAATATTAAGTATATAAATGGGTTTTTGAATAGATATATATATGAATAAATAAATAAATAAATAGGTAGTAGGTATAAATATAAATGTGATTAAGTATAAGTATGTTAACAGCAAGTAAATAAGTAACAAAATAAAACAACAGCGTAACAAGGTAACTACAGTTATATTTAGTGTTTAAAGGGATGACAAGTACCAAATGAAATATTACTCAGGTTATTATGTATAGGCGTCTTTTTTTTTAGTACACAAATATAATAAATAAATATATACGACGACGCGGTATGTGGAAATGCGAGCGTACGCGTGTGTAACGTTATAGAGGAATTTGTACGTGGTTTTTTTTTTCTGTAGTTACACAACCGAAATATAATGCCCAATCAGTGGCGGTAATAATGAGTCACAGGGGTGCAAAGGGTTTTTTTTTCGGTAGGCCGCTTTAGCGCCGTCGTATAGTTTTGTTACGCAACGAGCAGTTGGATGGATTTTTAATCCGATTGAAGCGTAATATGTATATATATATAATGTATACACGCGCGGTATATATTATTATCGAACAGAGGGAGAATATATATAGGTATACCGTTTTCTACGAGTCTTCTATTATATATTATAATTAATCTGTGATATATAATTCTTCGCGGGTAACATAATATCTGAACATAATAATTATAGTATATACATGCAGTGTCTGTATATATATATATATATATATAGTAATAATAAAAAAATAGTTTTGAAATTCGTCGTTGTGGCTTTTTCTCGTATATATATATATTATGTACCTACTTTATTATTGTTTAAGTAATATATTAACGCGTTACGTATACACGGTTTTAATTGTCCAGCAACAAGTTTTCAAAAACACCGATGATACGCACATATTTTATACGCACCGTGATTTACTAATAGCGTTTACGCATAAAAAAATTTATAAATATTTAGATGTATTTATTTTATATATATATATAAATAAATTACGCTTTTTTTAAAAATATAGTAGCTAGGTATGACAAATTTTGTTAATATGTTCAACGGTTCTTTAAAACCATCTGTCTGTGCGGGTGTGTTAAACGAAAACTTAAAAAAATTAACAATTAAACGTGAATGTAATGGACGCTGCGCTAGAACACATTCGGTTATTTTATTATATACAAAACGCGTTTACTATTTATCGAGACGAAGTAACGAAGGTATATAATATATTATAATTAAATTATCGTTATTATATTATATGCACTGCACGTATTACGCATAAAAAATTTATTATCAGAATATATTATTAAAGCGTTATAGGTATATTGCGTATTTTAAAATTTCTCGTTCAAATTTCGTGTTCCAAAATGTATTGTTAAATAAATATTATTATAATAATAATTTAAGGTAATTTTTTTTTATATCAGTTTAATAATTTATTAATTTTCTTATATTAGAAACACTTAAAATAAATTGAAAATATATAATATATATTCTCGTATATCTATATAGAATTATAATTTAATACTATATTCGCGTTTAGTAAAAAAACGTCGCTACTAAAAAAATTGAATTTAAAGTTGACATAATTTTATAGTAATATTTTTATTATTGTTTATTTACAGTCAAAACAATGTTTGTAAAGTACACAGTGATCACAGCCCATACTATATTGTACATGCATTGATTATACTTTCCTATATGAGAGCAGCCACTGATAGAAGTATGATTTCATAATAATGTTCAATTTCAAGACACACGAATTTGATTTAAATAAAATATAATTTATTATATATTATAAACTAATGTGTACATAACAATACGTATATATTATTTATCAAACGTTTTTAAGGAATGTTGCTTTTATATTACGAATAGAAAGTATATAACACGATAATTGAGTTATTTTTAATGTTGTGATTATAGTAATAATAATAAAACGTCAAATAGTAATAATTGTTTTAAAACTGAATATTACGTGTGAAACGTATACATTGGTTATTAACTTTTAAGAATTAAAATTGCATTAAATAAATTAATTTTACTAATTATTATTATCGCTTGTTTCTTTAAAATTATTTATAGGAATTTACCGTAAAAGGAACTACAGAATAGACGTATATTTAAACGATGACTGATAAATTATTAACCGATTTTTTTAAAAATATGCATATAATTATTTAAATAATTTAAAAATAAAACATTTTATCATGAATATGCGGGTTATATAAAACGTATATAATAAGGCCGCATACAAGAAGTGTTTTTCATTGTAAATGGTATAATTGAAAGGTTATTTATTTCTTATAGTGTAATAATAATAAATAATAAAATTGAAGTAATATTATTATACTCGTACAATAACTGTCTTTTTACGAACAACGCGGATTTTGTTTTCAAATCGCATAAATATCATAAATACTTACCGCGATTGAAATGAAAACTGCACAGTATTAATGGATATTTCTATATGACATACATTTTTCCATTATATTTATGTTCATACGACTGTTAGAGAGTTATGTTTAACAATGTCATCACGATGTGTCAGAAATCGGTATTTTTTCCATATGTCATTTTCAAAACCTATTGGAGGATCGTTTGTATACCCAAAAAACATTATTCATGACTTTGATCATAAATCTTACGTACGCGTTTATATTTCCTATATGCAATAGATTTCAAGTGTTTGACGGTCGCGTCGAGAATACAACAGTTATTATTAAAATGCATTATTAAGTCGATTAAAGGTATTAAATATAGCGCATTTATTTGACAATCGCGTCTTAATTTCGATTATATATTATAACACTACGTCCGAACAATGTAGCGAGAGTAATATGGTTACACGGCTACAATGTTTAGTAGCCCTGACCGTGATATGTTCCTGTGACGTCACAGGAACCATATATACTCCCATCGATCGTGGGCGTTGTTAAAACAGCCAGACCGATTCGTAGGGCTGCGGTTTATAAACACGGCAATATTGGGTGGGTTTTTTCGAGTAAAAAAAAAATAAATATATTATCGACGTTACCACCTCCTTAATTATATAAAAATTTCAGTATCTATTTTGTATATCGTGATATGATAAACTAATTATATTATTATAAATTTTTATGTATACAAAATTATTAAGAAATTAAGTTGCTTATTTTATATATTTTATGGGGGGATGAAAATGTTCACGAAAAATTGTTTTGATATACGCGCGTATCAATGAACATTTATAGGTTTGATAAAAATGTATTCCAATACAATTCCCATTGAGATACCAATTTTAATTTTAATATTTTTCATAGATTTTTGTGTTTTTACTTTTTTTTTAAAATTACATTCGTTACATTACAGTGTAATTACCATAATTAAAAAATAAAATACATAATATAATATAACATTTAAAACGGGTTTCGAATTAATTATCATATTCGTTATTTTACGGATTTTATTTAATAATAATTTATTTAGAATAATTATCTTTAAGATTTAATCTCGAAAATAGTTTTATTGTTGATTAATTTGAGTTTTTTTTATTAAGATTTTATTAACGGATTAATACAGTACAGAGTGAATTATATATTAAGTAGTTATTTAATATCTCTGCGTAGATATCGTCGTGTTATTATTCGTAAACCTTGTTAGTCATAAACTGGATATTCAATTGATGAATCATTTTTATAATTAGTAGTTCATACAATGCCTATACACAGATAATAATATTTAGTACTATTAATGTAAAATTATAATAATATTAACTGTCGATAAACTATTCGGTTTCCGTCAATTTGTAATTTCATATTATATAAATATCGATATTAACAATACGTACAAATATATTGTCAGCAAACATTTATAATTACTGTTTTTGTTTTTATACAGAGAATGGGGGAGGACGGTGGAGGGTGGTGACCAGAACAGTCGCAGGGGTTGGACATGGGCAACAAACTGAGCTCCTGCGGACCTCTTATCAAAAAATCATACAGATACGATGACGTTGCTGGACCGTTTCAAAGCTCATCGAGAAGGAGAGACGGTCATCTTCTCAGGTAATTTTAAAATTACGTTAAATTTACTGAAAATCGGTTTAGAAACAACAAAACGAACATTTATATATATAAAAAAAACCAACAGATCCATATTATATTATATTAAATTTAGATTAGAACAATGTATAGAATTTTACTTAAAGGGGGGGAAAAATGCTTAAATTTCAAGTAGTAACTTTATAGATAGATAATGGATACATGGTCCTTTAGAGAAATTATTTTTTCGATTTCCTTAGAACTTAATAATCTTTGGATGAACTGAACGTCACTAAGACTATTGCAATTTGTCTTTGTTTTCAAATTAAAAATAGTACAAATACCTATTTATTTTTAATTACACGCGTGTCTATTCGCACATAATATAATATGTGTTATACAATTTTTAAAGAGAATATTTAACTCGTAGGTACCTACGTTCAATTATTAACCATAACTAATTCATTATCATATAATGAAATATATTCAGTTCTTATAGTTTCGTATATATTATTACTTATCAATTATTATAAACCAATTATTGTTTAATAGAATTAATAATAAATACTAATTAGTATATTTTAAGATTTCTGGATATATTCGAATCTTAATGGCAAACATAAAACAAGAAGGAACAAAAGCATATATTATTCAACTTGAAACATTCGTAAAAAATTTAAAAGATAATTATTATTGTGTGACTCTCTCTCTCTCTCTCTCTCTCTCTCTCTCTCTTAAAGATAAAATTGCCATTAAATATATACCAATTAACAGCTTATAATATTACAGTTAGGAAACCTTATTGAATGTAATAATGTATAACAATATAAATTATCGTACTGTTTCCTTATACAACTAACTTTGAATAGTATTGTGTAATATTTTACTTTCGTTATTCTGAATTTAATATTACAGAATACGAGAAAATATACGCAAATAATACAACAACAACAACAACAACAAAAGATTATAATTTCATTAAAATTAACTTTTAAAAATTTTTTTTTAAACTACTTTTAATTGTTTTTTCGTTATTTAATAAATTACGCTTTAATTTTAGATTGTGGGCTGAAGTATTTCACGTGAGTGCCAAAGGTGAAGAAATAAAATGGCAACAAATATCCGAAGATCTCGTTCCTGTAAATATAACTTGCATACAAGATGGACCCGAATATATTTTCCACATTACTGCATACAACAGTCAAGTGGAAAAAATCATGGACATTCGTTTAGTTCAGCCAGGTATAAGACTAATAATATTAAATGTATTTTTGGGATATAAACTTATACCGATTTATATTAAATAATACTAATTGAATTTGTTTATTTATTTATCATAGGCACAAAAATAGGGTTAGCTTCAGAATGTTTTGCGTATTGGAAAGAACCGCACAGCAACGACACTTGGGGCTTAAATTTCACATCACCAATAGACGCCAAACAGTTTAAAGAATGTTGCGTAAGTATACAAAAATATTATATAAATGATATAATATAAAACAAAATTAATTATTATTAATATTATTATTATAGACTCCAACTGTGAAATTGTCTCGGAAATCATCGTCGTCGTATTCCTTAAAATTAGATACTTCGAAAAGGCAAAGTACGAAAGTAAGAAGGAAACCATTGTCGACACCAACTTCACCAAGCAGGTCGAGAGAGCCACAGTGTACTTGCATGACAGCTGACCAATTTAATAGGCTTAGGGCACAAGATCCGAGATACAACAAAGAAAGATGTTTGTTATTTTATTATACACTAAAATTTTGACGGATTATAACATAATAATATAAACAAAATCATATTCGCTTTTTAGCTTCAACGTTACCACGTTCTCACACTAGACAACTATCACTTGGAGATGGACCATCGGAAACTGATAAAACATCAGTTCCTGAAGACACGTCCAAACAGACCATATCCCGAAGCTCAAATACGAGAGACAGAGAAACTGCCACACCCGGTGGAAAATTAAATATCACCGGAACTGGGTCACAAACAGAACAGGTAAATTTAAATTAATATAATATAGTGCGCATAAAATATTAAATATAAACGATTTTTGTAGGGTCAACAGGAAAGTTGTAAAAGTGAAGGAGTGCAAACAATTGGTGCTAAGACTACGTCTACCACGGGTACATGCACTCCAAGAATGTCCTCTAAGGACTATTCTGAAGGTTATGTGGAAGCAGATTTGTTTAAGCCGACAACAACATCGAAAACTTCAAGAAATCAAAACAAAACGTATAGAGATGATTACCGATATAGAGATAGTAAGTTAATATTGATTAAAATTATTTAATTATTTTTATGAGGAAATTAAATCTTAAAATTTTACTGCGAATATTTTAGTAAATGTTTGTATAATAAATATTAATTAATACAAAAAAGAAATAAACCTTAAATGCTTTCTAACTTTGATTAAGTTAAATTTATATAATTAGGTATACACCAAGAAAGACATGAAGTACAAATAAAAGTTTTTTATCAAAACTAAATTTTAAAATTGCCATACTATTATTGTTAATTAAAATATTATAACTAAGAGATGTTTTATTTAAATGTGAGGTTGAAATTAACTATAATACTTAAATAATTAAAACACTGTTTAGATATGGGAACAATGAAACGCACATTAAAACCAATGCCGTCATTGGAAAGTCCTGTTACTTCACCAGAAATGACTCGAAGGCGTGGGTATAGCTATTATCACCAACCACCGCCAGTCACTACAATGACACCTCCGATACCACAATGTCCAAGGCAAACATTATCAGAACCAGAGTCGAATGTAAAACATAGAAATTCAAGATGTAATACTTTAGGTTAGTTATAAATAAGTAAATAAATAAATAAAAAAAAATGAGTCGATAATAATTTAAATTTTCTGTTTTTTCTTTAGGTTCCCGCTCATCATATGATATTGGTCGAAATGGTCAAGTAAGAGATCCTAGAGGCTTATATTTAGAGCTAGATAGAAATGGACGGCCAACTCTAGGTGGAGACGCTTCACCACTTTCTGATAATGTTATGTTTGATAATCAATGCTATGCAACAACTCCTAGCTCAAGCAATGGTAATTCAGACCAAGATCAGAGTAACAATAAAAGCACATCAGGTCCGTACGCATGTGCAATAAAAAGCATGCTGGGACTAGATGGTCACTAGGTAGAAAATAGGTAGAAGGCTCTGTTCGTATATTAAAAAATTCGGTATTGGAGTTATGTACAGTAAATTTATTAAAAAACTCGCCGCGGACGTGGATTAACTTGCCATGTTTTCTAGAAAAGATTGTGTGCTTTCTATGAGAATAGTTTTAATATTAAATACAATACTATTTTACTGCTAATAGCGCTTAAATATTCGTATATGATAAGTAAAATAAATTATAGGTATATTTAAATCAATAAGAAACGATAGCTGTATTGTAGTTATTAAATGCATTAATATTAAAAAAAAAAATTTACAATTTGAATACTAACGTAAATGATAAAGTAATACAAATTAATAAAATTAAAAATTTAAAGTATGATAAATAAATCCATAAAAGTAGGTGTATATTTATAATTATTTTAAATTATAGGACGTTATCAAAAACACGATAACCAAGCAACAAGTACTCCAGGCTCACCGACTAGTCGACTTTTACTTGAATATGAAATGCACTTAAGAAATACTTTAGCACGGGGTATGGACGCTGAGAGTTATAGTTTGCACACGTTTGAAGCACTATTAACACAGAGTATGGAAAATTTAGGTAATTTTGGATACTTAATTTGTATAAAATTATAAAGGTTTGTACGATTTTAAAAATTTCAGAAATGGCGGAAAAATTGCCTCCATTAAATTCTAGAAGTCCGTATCCTACAAGAAGACGTTAGTATATTAATAATTTTGTATTTTAAATTCATGCATCGCAGTTGTTCAATTTTATTGTATTCATATTAGGTCCGATGAGTGCTGGGGGAAGCTTCAACAGATCGTCTACACTACCACACCGGGTTGAAAGGTCTTCCAGTGCTACAAGAGAAGGATACTATAGCGATAGGCAAGATGCAGCAAGAGAACGAGACAGGGAACGGGGTTATTTATCTGATCATGCACTTTCTAGGTAAAAACTATTTAAACGTATAATAACTATTATGTACATATATTCAAATTTAGAAAATATTTAATAATAAAGCTTTCTAAAAAAATGAGTGCCTGCCTGTTATTTCTAAATTTTACTTCTCTAAAAACATTATTATATTTTTTAAAAGTTTTTTGATCAACAAACTTATAAAGTATTCATTTTTAAACAAATTTTTTTTAATATTTTATTTTGTGTAAATAAATTTTATTCATATATGAATAAGTTAAAAACTACCTATATTTACTGAAATATTTTAGTATTTTGTACACGAATACATTAGTATGTAAACTAATTAAAATCAAGCACGTTAATATTTACCTCGCTTTATACGTTGAGCGTAGAAAGGAAGTTATTTTTCATTAAAATTTGTAATCATCATTTTTAATATTTCATACAAAAACACATTACATACATTAAACAAAAATGTAACTACTAGATAATTAATTTTATAATTTTCTGAATTTTTATCACTTTAAAATTATTCACATGAAAAGAATATTGATGGTATAAAGTGGTAGGTAATGTGTCCCCTATATGTTCTACATTATACGAATGGGGAGCAATAATTACGTAGGACGAAGGTTAAGTTAGGTTAATAATAATTTATCGTTATTTTTGTATTATATATATAATCATAATTGTGTACGGTTACTTTAGCAATAGATGTGCAAACTGTTGGAATGAATCTGCACGAGCTCAATGGTTTAGACACAGTGACGGTTGGCGGTGTGGATCATCGGCAATGGGGAGTAGTACATCAAATGCTGGTGTGCCGTACGGATCTTTTGACGGACACCACGTCCATCATCATGTTCCAACGGCAAAGCAAAGCAAAAGATCGGCTTGGGAGTCGTTGCCGTCGCTTCGTCATGAAAACAGTCTCGTAGCCGATAACGAATACAAATCTAATAGAAACGATTCATTCGAACAAAGGTAGTTGAACAAATAATAATTATAAAAAAAATATTCAGAAATACACAGAAGTATTTTTTGAATGGGGAAATATTCATACTGAACTAAACCGTATTTCTTTAAAAAAACCAAAATAATACATTTATTCAACTACAAAATATGTCAATATTGTCAATTGTATAATGATATAAAATAACTGTTATAAAAAAACAAATCAGTGGAGTTGAAATATTTGTTTTGTACATAATATTGTATTATTTATATGTAAATAATACCGCGGATTCAATATTAAAATTAAATAGAATTTTTAATGTTATAAACGAATAATGTAAATTATTTAAACAGGATGTTCGAACGACAAGATAGTGGCAGGTTGGATTATATGGCTGAAAGAGAGGCCAGACATAGTTTTAGTGGGATTACTCAACAGACGTCCGTTGAAAGCACGGATTCTCGTTTGTGCTATCTCACATCGTCAGAGGTGAATATACATACTGTATAATCCTATGTAGCTATATATTAAGTAGAATACAATACAATTACTTTTATATCTTATGAATTAAACAAAAAGAAAGAAAAAAAATTAAAACTAGTGTTACGTTGAATCGACTTGAGAATGGTTATGAATCGTATTTTTACTAGAAATTATAACATTTAGGTACTGTATCTTTACTTATGACAAGATACCTTTTGTATATAGAATACAAAAAAACAATGAGTGTTTTCAATACTTGTGGCCGATGATGATTTAGTACAATTCGAGTGAAACGAATTTTTTAATGAGCGTTTTTGTTGAAAACAAATAACTTTATCGAAAAATATAACACTGATCGTATTTCAATTATGAATTATACTGCAGTAAATAAAATATTCAAATTACAGTGAGACTTCCATACAACGAAGTGTAATGAGCGACAAAAAAAAAAATTAGTAATAAAGAAGACTATTCGTAATATAGAATTACACATTTTTTTATTTAATTTTTAAAAATTTAAAACATTCAAGTTTCCTAATGTTGAAGAGAGAAGATTCTTGCACTTGCTTAATTATGTGTTCACGATTTTTCAATACGGTTGAAATAGAACTCGTCGGAATATCATATTTTTTGGCAATATATTTTTTTTTTACACTTTCATCGAATTCATTTAAATTTTTTCGAATTTATCGACAATTGATAAACACTTAGGTTTCGACAATTTTTTTGTAAGTATAGAAAAAAATGAGAGGAAATTTGAGCGCACTTCTACGTTTATACGTCAATATCGGAACTGTAGTAGGTACTGCAGTAAAATTATAGTCGGCTCGCCTATTTTCTGTGTCTCGTCTTTATCGGATACAATAATTATTCTAATATATGTAGGTATATTAGAACAATATTCAATATTTGATGGCGACAACATAAACAGGTTTGTTATCGAATAATTTATTCGTTGTATAGAAATATCGGATTCGTTATTCGGTGATAAATGCACACGATATAATATTATAACAATAAAGGTCCTTAAAAATTATTTCGTTGTACGGAAGATTTCGTTATATGGAAGTTTCACTGTATTACGCTTGAAGATATTATGCGTGATATTTCAATAATCAACCGTTAAGTGTATTTTAGACTATGAACACATAATATATTATCTGATAAAAGATTACAAATTTTAATCGATATGCTGTTGTTTTATTGGAATAAACGAAGCGCACAAATATTGAAGCGTTGCTGTTATACGTATACTTATATAATTACAATATAGCGGTTGTGTAAGATATCAGCTGTAGAAAATCAGAAAAAAATATATTTGCGCATCCGTTCGAGCGAATTAAACGATAGTATTTTTGATAGCGTTGGATCGTAAATGGTACAATTTCAAATATAATAAGACATCGACTTTTGAAAATACGAATTTCAGAATAACAAATTTGAATTAAACTTTTCACTTTGTCGTCATACGTGGCTTGAGAACGCATTTCAATAATAATAACGTTGTATACGTGTGTGTACACACATTTTTCGGTAAAAAAAAAAAAAAAAGAAAAAATGGTATTTTATATACAAAATTTAAACGCGAGTAGACGTAGGTAGGGGTATATCGTACGGTAATGCGTAAGACCGAACCGGCCGCGGTGCGCGGTGCTTACAGTAAATCCCGTTTTCCGTAGGATTTTCTGAAAAACTCGAGCAAAACGGAATTCCGTGAAAAAAAAAAAAAAACGTGTCTCGAGTGTATTCGCTGGAAACGTACGTTTTTAATAAGCGATAATATTGTCGCGCGACGACGCGTGTACGTTTAAATTAATCGCGAATATATACAAAGCCGGCAAAAAAACGTGATAAAAAAAGAAGAACATCAAAAGGATTCCAAAGTATTTTCCAAGACGTTCTCAACGGCGTGTAAGAGTATAATTGAAAATTATAAATATTTTGTTTCGTTTCTTTCCCCTCGGGGGGAAAAAAAAAGAAAATTTTTTTTTCCAATAATTTATACATTATTTTCCTCCGGTTTTTTTACCCTCCCCCCTCCCCCTTACGCCTACGTATTATAGTTATATAAAACACACATACACTTTTATTACAGTGTCGATATTCGAGAACCTTTTCGCGTTTTATTATTGCACGTATATATATACACCAGCTACTGCACGCGCGCACGCACAAACACACACACACACATATACGTATACGATTCCCTCCCTCATCCCCGTCACGCCGGAAAACTCGGTAGTCGGGTATATACCGAGGGCGGGGGGGGGATTCAATACGCATTCCGCCCCTCTCTCCGCGTGTCGAGCCATTTCCTTTTGACGTGTTACACCAGAGGGCGCCGTCCGGGCGCCGGGACGCTGCGAACGCTGAAATACGCCCTCGTGATATCGCCCTTGTCGTCGTCAGCCAGTCCGCTAATGGAAGCTGAACGATCGCGTCGCGTTCCCGTCGTCGTACACACATCAGCGTTGTGTACCAGCCGCGTACTGCGGCGGTCACCGGCCAGTATTGTATGAATAATATTATATTATCGCTATCGCGTACACTGCCGCGGCAAACCGGGTGACGTCTTACACGAGTGTATAATCGGCGATTTCGTCGTTCGACCCGACCGCGGGGGAAAAAGAAACGGCTGTGGAGAGAGCTCGGGATAAAATTTACGCGGCCCGCGACAATACGGACTACGGCGACGGCGACGGCGGCGGCGGCGGCGGCGGCCAGCAGTCAGCACCGCGCGGCCGCCGCAGCGGATTTCGACTGCTGCACCGCGGCCACAGTGTCGCCACGGGACGCCATCAGTGTCCGCGGACGACTGCAGTACTGTTTGTAAAGGTGTGTTACATAGTAAACGTTTTCAGAATATTTTGAAAAAAAAAAAAAAACCGCGTGTAAACGATAATAATATACATCGGCGATATTATGGAAGAGGAGGCGTGTTCGTGGTGTTGTTACTGTTTTCGGTGCGCCCGGCGACGGCGGTCGGCGCGTGCCAAATACCGACCGGCACTGCCGCGCGTGCACCACCACCACCACCACAGCAGCAGCAGCAGCAGCAGCAGCAACAACACCATCGCCAGCGTTATTGTCGCATTGCGGCGGAATAACGGCAATCGCGGCACCGTTCGCCGATGAAAATGGTCGAAACGAACCGGCCGAAACCGCCGGCGCTGTCGGACGTCGTCACCGAAGCGACGGCCGACAAACTGCCGCATCACCACAATCAACAACAACAACACCATCAGCGGCATACCAAGACGGTGCACTTCGAGACGGACGTGGGTGCTTCGTGCGCGGCCGCGACGGATAACGGCGGCGACGGCAGCAGCAGCGTTACTACTGCTACTACCGCTGCGGGTCTGCCCGACCAGTTCGACAGGCACGTACAGCAGCTGTTCGCGTTCATCGGCAGCGCTCTGAGCGCCGGACGCGATCGTTATTGCAGCGACGACGATAGCGTTTGCGACGACGATGACAGCGGCAGCGACTTTAGCGACGGCGGTTATTACGCGGCCGCCGGCGGCGGCGGCGGCGGAGGCGGAGGCGACTTTTGCGACGGCGACTTTTGCGGCGGCGGCGGCGGAGGAGGCGACGACGGTGGCGATCGGAGGTCGGTCAGCGACAACGAGACGGCGAGGAGGAAATCGTCGAACCGTCACGACCGCAGGAAATCGGCCGCCGCGTTTTCGTACGGCGCGCGTACGACGAGTTTCGAACGCGACGTGGACTGTTGCAGAGGAAACCCGCCGTTCAGGCACACGCACTGCAAAACGACGGCGGGCACGTGCAACAGCGTTTTCCTGAAAAAGGTAACGCGCGGCGGCGTGCCGAACGGGCTTATCGCGCGCGCGCGTAACACGTTCTACGACGAATCCCGTTAACCGCCCCGCGGATGATCTCCTCGACCAAATACGTCTTGTGTACTGCGTGTACCTACGCGCATTATCATCCGTATTTGTTATCGCGGCAAAACTTCTCTCGCGATTTTTAACGAGCAAAGTTTTTAAGCGTCGCAATACGCGCTTAATTTCGTTTAATAAAAGTTTTTGTGTGTACCGTGCAACAATGACGGGGCCTGCAGTACGCGTCCGTTGCGTTCAATCACACGCGGTGGTGGTGGTAGTGGTGCGTGTTCCGTGTGACGTGCAACAATGACGGGGCCTGCAGTACGCGTCCGTTGCGTTCAATCACACGCGGTGGTGGTAATTTCGGGTGGTAGTGGTGCGTGGGGTGGCGGGCAATTAATGTGCCATTTTGTCCGGAAATTAAAAACGTTTAATGGAAAAGCCTTTTTTTCCACCCCCCGCCATCTTCTTTTCCCGCCTTCATCTCCGTACACCTCGACGGGGATGCGTCACGCGCGCGGTCGGAAGTGAAACACAATGGCGACGCATTGTCGTTATAGTACAACATTTCGATGTTTGCAATATAATTTATATATATATATATATATTTATTACTCTTTGTTATACATCTTACTATTATTGCAAAAATATTTTTTTTTTTTTTTTTTTAGTCTATGTTTTCTAGGACACCGAGTACAAAAATCACCGCCATTTCCCGTCCCATCACGTACTGTTGTTTTTTTTACAATTAAAAAAAAATATAATAACAGCGATGGTAAAAAAAAGTCACTAATTTTTTTTCATTATAACGAACTAAACGCTTGCTACAAACAAACAGTAAACGTGTTGGGACGTGCAGATTGCCTGAGCTCCTCACACCTGGCCCTTCCATTATCTAGATTAACTCCTCAATATAATATTTAAATTAAACTAAATTGATGAGTTCCGTAATTATTGAGTGAAAATCTATAAGGAACCGTATGGGAAAAAATCCTATGCAGTTTTTTGGTTTCAGACCGGTTATTATTATTTATATTTACTATTTTTTAGTTGTTTTTTTCTTTCTCTACTTCGAGTGTTTACGTTTTTCAAATATTTTCTCTAATATTTTCCGATTGTTTTTCGTATCGCTTTCGTTAAAAACGTATTACTGAACACACACACGCGTGCAACTGTCGACCGTTGTTGTATAAATTTGATCGCAACGATAAATCGTCAGGTTTAGTGAACTGATGTATGGGTGAAAGAAAATTATGTGTTCGGGTATTATCGCAGCGTACATTGAAAATATCGTATCCGCTGTTTATATGTATTAAAATTTTTTTCAAAATTTAACGCAGGATATTATAAGGAATGTTTTCTCTTTATTTAGGACTTTCGAAGACCGGTGGATTATTTAAATTCCCTAAAAATAAATTTGGTTTTTTTTTTTTGTAGATACCTACTTGTTACTATATTAATTATGTACCTTATCTATAATAACATTATCGTTATTATTATTATTATTATTATAAATTAAATAATATTTTAATTAAATTCCAACGTAATAACGCGCTATTGGTTGACGTGAATGATAAATGATCGGTTCTAATATCTAAATATTTATAACGGTTATACGGACAATAGAAAATAAAACCATCTATCACAGCCAATGGTCGAACCGCTAACCTCACTATTATATTCTCTCCTGTTTGAAGTCTTGACAAGAAAAGTGAGCGCTATTATGTATAATATGTATATAAAGTAACTTTATCGTTATTTATATATTTAACCGTACTCGAATCAACTTCAGAATACAAGAACGTGTATATATTTAAAAATAACGTCTTCGATTAGCAGAATTAATTAAAAAAAAAAAAAAATTTACGATTTGGTTTAAAATAATATATATATATATATATATTGTCAATTAATATTTAATATTGAACGGTACTGCGCAATCAAAATTTCTTATACATATAACATATTATATATTTCACCGTGTGTAATATAATCGTTTATACGCACAATAAAATTCCGCGGTTTATCCGATAATAACCGTTTTCAAAAGGAATATGCACACAATATTCTTGTATTCAAATGAATTGATAATGTTGCGTAGCAATATTTATTATGTTCGTTTTTATTGCGGTTTATGTTATACGGTTTCATTGAAATTATATTAATTTTCGTAATTCACCGGTACAGTTTCAAACGATTAAAAACGTCGAATTTTCGCAAATATATATATATACCCGTTTCGATTTAAATACAGGAATATTATTCGTGTATATATGACGTACGAAATAATTAATATTGTACGAAGTTTTAGAAAATTACGATTAAATGAGTCTTGTAAACAAGATTTGTGTCCCGAAATTTCGCTAACGCAAAAAAACGAACAGCGAACTATTTTATATCGTTTGAATACATAACAAAAAAAAAACGGCGGCGCGGCGCTGAACTTTAAACGCTGATGAAAAAACGTTATGTTTTTCGGGTTTAACATTTTAAAAACATTAAAAATCCATTATCTTCTTCATAGCGGTATTATTAAAATGTTAATATCGTAGTCATACGTATAAATAAATTGTAGTTTATTATCGTTGAAAATATGGGTTACAGTGATTATACGTTTTTCGTTTATTAATAATAATCGCTTTAAATGTGTTAGGTAGAAATTGAAAATTATTTTTGAAGTAGTATTTCACCGTAGGTAAACGTTCACGACGAGGGGCCAGTATACCTACTGCAGTTAAATTAAAATATTATTGTTATTTTACTTTTTAACCGATATTAATAATATAACGGAATATTATTCGTATAAACGACGGTGACACGCGTCGATTTGAACTTTTACGCGATTATTGTGTGATCTTTAATTTATTAAAATATGTCGCGTGAGACAATCGCGAATGAATCTATACATTATTTAATCACTTAATTTATTACACCCATTAAATCGATTGTATTTCGTTATTTCTATTATTTAGCTTAATGCGCGTCGATTAAACATTTTTTTTTTCTTTCTCCGAAACGTCTGCTCTCAATGGTATTATACGCCGTATAGAGTATGTTTTAATGGAGTTTTGCGCAAAAATTTTTTTAAATATCCGTTTATTCTTATTAAAACATATAATTTTTTAGCAACGACATATATGGTGAGGGAAAAGAGACCAAGGGGGAGACCGCGGAAAAGATGGAAGGATAGCGTCGAGGAAATGTTACAAGAAATTGGAGTAGATTGGGAGCAGGCATATGATAGAGAGCGTTGGAAGGAAGTAGTTGCGGCGGCCAAGAGCCTAAACGGCTCGTAAAGCCTTATAAAAAAAAAAACATATAATATTATTCGACATTTATTTATGAGCTTTTACATCCGTTATATCGAGAAATCAGTTTACAGAACTCGCGCTGAAGACAAAATGATAAAAACAATACAAACTTTTTCGTACGTCCTTATTTATGAATTAATTGAATGTTCGTCTCTCTTATGTATATACCGCGTATATTAATACGAGTAGTGTATGTATATACGTGAATTTTGGGATGAAACTTAAGAATATATATTATATATATATAAGTCTGATATATATTATTCACACCCGTTACCGCGGCGTCGGATTAATGAAAAAATCGTTACACATTGCGCGCGCGCGTATATAACTTTTACCAATTTCGGAATTCGGCAAATCGGAGTTCGTTTAAGCGCGCAGCCCATAATACACAGCAGGATTTGTATACTGCGCGTATAATTAATTGCCTCGGTCGGGAAACAATTAACGTTCTCTATATAATAAATTATAACGACTAAAAAACCGACACAAGACCACGCGTGTGCGTCGAATAACACAATGATTAGAACGATTTCCTCTCGTTAAAAATGGTAATTAGTTTCGACGTTATATTATAGCTGTTGCAGGGGGAGATCTACGGATAACGAGGGCGCTTTGTACGTCGGTACACAGTATATATAGGGCGTTGTATGATTTCGGTGGAAAACGACACACGTTCGTGCGTGAAAGTGTTGCGATTCCGTAGGAATTTTGGATAATAATAATAATCGTATATATATATAATTATTATATAAGCGAATACGTATCTTCGGTGTTGAAAACGGCTGGGAAGGATCAGGACGGGCCGAATAATATAAATTAAACGATTTTAAAATATGAGATCGCGCCGTTTTTTTTTTTTACCGAAGTTTATTATTTCCCGTTTTTAATATTTTGTACGTACGTCGAAAACTATTCATTTTGAAACTTTATTTGAAAAAAAAATATTCATGTACATTTTTCTGACGCGATTTTAAACAGTTTTCACTTAAAAATCATAAAGTTATATGTATTATATATGCTTGCGGATAACGACAAAAGAAATTATAAGGCGAAACGAATTTTAATGAAACGGGTTGACTATAATTATTTTATGACGCACTTTTATCGTGCGGATTTGTGGAAAAACGAATTTGTCCGTTCTGAACCTTTGAACGTTTTCGGACGAATATACAAAAGTATTAAGAATGTATTTTGACTACCCGAGCGTGACGTTCGATTTAGTCAAAAATATTTATTTAAAAATATCAATAATAATAATAGCTATTCGGAATGGGATCTGGACGCAGGTAATAAGTGAAAATACGAGCGTAGAAAAATATAGTTCTATGTGTAAAAAGTCAAAAGACTTCAAACGTTGGAAAAAAATATTTTAGTAAAAATACAATATTCTCTTCTTTTATTGAATTTTCACTAGTCATTCCTGGAATAAACGCGCGTCAATAAAATGAATATTTTCCATACAAGCGTTTTTTTTTTTTTTCATAGAAATCATTGGATACCTAATAATTTCCAAACGACATTTTAAAAACGTCTACAGATTTTCACGAATTTCGTTATTAAACCGCGTAAGTTCTACAGAAACCGACAAGTTGTGGGAAAATAAATCTCGTCAGAATCTGAATTGTAATTGATCAAACTGTCATAACAAATCATAACTCATCAAATAATATAAGAAATTATGTAAAATGTTTAGGACAAAAGAGTTTTCCTATCATTTTGAAACGACTATAATTATTACGTTCTTGTTGTATACATGTATTTTACAAAAATAATATTAATATCAAAATATATTATATATATTATAAAATAAACTACCTATATTTTTATTTTATTTATTTTAATATCAACGTCTCGGGGGCATTACAGATTATAAATATGTATAAAGAGAAAACAGTAATTCTATACTTAATAAAATATTTGAATAACAGATGACATCGAATCACAAAATACATCAACGTTTGGCATATTATTAAGTGAACGATAGGCACGATTCAGATGAGGGGACGCGTATCCATAGTTATTTATTTTTAAATATAACAGGATATCATAAGACATAACTCAGTATAAGAGACCGCTAAGGATATTTTAGATAATAAATCTGTAGTATGTAAATAAATGCGTTTAATAATTTAAAAATAAATTTAAGATCAAACTTAATTCGTCTTGTAATTAGAGATTTAATGTGAGTGGGGTTAACAGCACGAATTATAATTAAAGAAAAAATGTTATTCTATATATACTTTATTTAAACGATGCGTTTTAGATGTGCTTTGATTGTATGACATATAAAAATTATTTAAATGCGTGCAAATATAAGAGGAGTTGTAATAATAGTATTAGACTGAGTATATGTTATTGGTATTTTAGAAATAAAATCCTGTAGGGGAATATTGCTTCGGCACGTTATAGAGACAGGAACAAGAGGAGTGGAACATTTTGAGTATTTGAAAATTTTAATGTGTCCGGACGCTTTCGAAAAAAATTCATATAATATATTTATATGACGAAGTCGTTGTTTCAACACTGCTATACATGAAAATTTGAAAATTTACTGCCGATGTAAAAAGTTCGAGTCGTCGGCCAACAGTGAGAATTTCCAAGTGGGAGAACAACGAGAAACGTCGTTTTATATTAAAAAGTCCCGAAATATTATGGGTCGGTACGCCAAGGATAACGTCAAGGATTACGGGGGAGAAAATAAATTTCTGAATTAAATAATAACGGTCATCCTGAACTCCGAGAAAAATCGTTTAGGTACAGGGTTTCTATATAAGTGGAAAACCTCTTTTTTGTGCAGTCGGTTGCGTTCGGCCGAGTGCAGGGTGGACCGAAGGGGGAGGCGCGATGACGGAGTTCGTGGGTGCACAGCTGGGCGAATTTCGATTACGGTACGGGAATAAACGGGAACATTTGTACGTACGTGTAACCGTACAGTGATAATAACCAAACGTTGCACAACCCGCGACGACGGCGGTACGGACCGTGGCGTGCGCGTCACAACGGTTCCGAGACGCGCGGCGAACGAGAATATTGATGTGATGGGTAAAGGTGTGTCGCCGCGGGCTCGCGCGACGATTCGCTGAATATTTAACGACCTCTTGTCCCTACTGCAGGCACGACCTGCTTTATCCTTGCCCTCGCGGTTCGTCCCTGCCTCGGAGAGTGGGTTATGCCGTGTGTGTGTGTGTGTGTGTGTGTAGATATAGGTACGACTCGACGACGACGGTGTGAAATAAATTTAACAGTCGGCGGCGTCGTCGTCTCGGCCGAGTATTATTAATATTTAGAAACGATGTCGTCTCTCCTGTGTACACATTTTAATATATATATATATTTACATATACGACTTGCTAAAAGCGCGATCCGCATTTATATGCATATATAACACTTTCCATATAAACTGTAAATACCCACTGCGGTGACCCGCGTGTAATTTGTAACGCGCGTATTGTATATTATGAGCGACGGGACTTGGAAGAAAAAAAGAAAATTTCGAATCTACGTGATATATTTTTAACTTCCCGAGGTTGTTTGAAACAAACGAATTCGTGTAAGAATGTCTGTATACATAAAAGAGAAAATGTTTTATAGAGAATGGTTCTTTTCATATAACGTCTGCAATACATCCAAAACTATGACGTTATTATTATTATTATTTTTTTTTTTGTAAAAAAAAATATTTCAAACGAAAAACAAACCGTCTCTATATATGTTCTCGTTTAGATTTATATACGCGCACATAAAATATATGTTTGTTTTGTTGAATATTTTAGTTTTTTTTTTTTTATATATAATAACTATGTAAACACACTAATATTACTATAGAATTTTTATACTTTAGATTTTTTTTTTACAACTAAAAAAACTTTTAATTTAATTTAATTTTTTTTTTGCGAAATCTAAAATTGCCATATTTTTAAAAAATTTTTTGCTACAAGAAATTTTTATTAAAAATTAATCGTTGATTTTTCTCAAACTTTTTGATGTAAGTAGGTGTATGAAATTTTTTTTCATTAGGTGTATAAGGTATACGGGCGAGAATCCGGGCGACCAGTAAAATGTCTGGTTGCGCGTTCCTTCGTGGGGGGCTGCTACTGAATAACGTTAATTTATTTGAATTTAAACAAACTTTAAAAACGAACGACGTAACCTAATTAAAAGTTTATACATCAATAGTTTTCTAAAAATTTAATTTACAAAATGCCTGTTTTTAATAAAAACAAATTAGAAAATAAAATATTTAATTTTTTATTTTTATTTCGATTCTTTTTCAGTTGGAATTCAATTAAAAATATGTTTTTCGTATAGCAACGTACCTATATATATAGTAATAAAATAATTTTTTTGAAAAAAAAAACAAAACTTTAAAAGTATTGAATAGAACGAAAGTCGTTACATTTGTCTGATTTCTGCGTGAAATACTCAGTATATAATATAATGTATGCGTAGGTTTCCATAATGTAAAAACATTCAAAAACTAAAAACTAAAAAAAAAAAAAAAAATCACAAGGTAAAAAAAAATGGTAAAAATTTGTTTCCGATAAACAAACAAACAAACAACTTTTCGTTTAAATTGCATTGGTTTTTTTTTCCGGAAAATATTCATAAACACGATAAAATCGACCGAGAAAACGAGTACCTTCTACCCGTTGAACTCTTCTGTACAAAATATAATTGAAATACATATATTTAAATAAAATTAAATAAATAGCGATTTCGTTACAAGTATATTGGACGTGGTTTTCTCAAATGCACGCGCACACACATTTACATTATTACAGGTGTTTGAACACGAACACGCGTACGTGTATTGTTGTACAGTTGTCTCGTGCGCTAACCCACAAAAGTGAGAAATACGGAAACGGAAGGAACAACACGGCGGAAATTACCAATTAAGTACCATAACAATACCGACCCCGCTTCAACGCGTATATGTGACAATTTGCATAATCGTAATTAATAAATTATTATTATTTTAAGGGATACAAAACGATACAAAAAAAAAAGAACGACTACAACCTTCGCGTACCGATTGTACAAAACACGAATAAAAAAATTTATATAATAGGTTTGTGTAGAATTTTTTCTGAGCATCTGTTATTTCAGCCGATTTTTTTCTTCTCTTATATACGTACAAAGAAAATACAAAACTTTATTTTAACCGTTTAAAACAATTTATATACTTATCATTCACATAGTTTTTGGCTTTGTGTGAAATAACCGTACAAATATTTTACGTTATTTCGTTCAATTTTCTTCAGTTTATATACGGATCTGGTTACGGACAGAATATACATAAATTAAAAATTAAAAAATATAGGAGGTATTTTATTGTTGTAAAAGCTGGAAGTGCTGGTTTTAAGCGGTTGCTCTGATAACGCAATATCATAACTGACAAATCATATTAATTTAATTAAAACTATTCATAATTTTACTTATTTAACTCGCGAGTCATAAATGTGAAACGTAAATAACAACAAATATCGAGACGAATACGCGTAAACTAAACACATAAACTAAACACCCGCATATACCGACATGGCGCGTCAGTTGATCGTTATAAAACGAGATAAGAAAGTAGTCACCAGATAGCGCTACAACACAACATAGAGGGCGTGGCAGAAGGGCGCTTATAAATAGCGGTACGAAACCATCGGATCGCTCAGTGTAGTCACGGCGGTCAGACGTGAACAACGTAGTTCGCATCTGATTGTGGTGTGTGTATGTGTTCGAGACTGACCGCTATTTATATGCGCCCTTCTGCCACGCCCTGTATGTTGTGCCGTAGCGCTATCTGGTAATTACTTTCTTTTCCCGTTTTATCGTTATTTCGTTTACGTTCCATGCACGTTGTTCTTCCTGTTTCTACATCTGCATTTCGTCTCGGTACATTAATAGATCTTTCTTCTTGGTTGTTACTCGTCGATGTGAATATTCCATTGGCAGAGGGGGTTTGCTACATTTTCGCCCCCCTCCCCCTTGAACATCATGTACATCCGCCACTGGCGCGTATAGATTATATTATCAATTGTTATTCATCGTAGAACAAATAAAATAACAGTGCTGTGTTTATCTGGTAAAATATGCGATGCGGTGCAGCTGTGTGTATTTTAAACTTTTTCACAGAGGATAACGACTAGACGACAACAGTCA
This sequence comes from Slavum lentiscoides, assembly GCA_032441835.1. NCBI lineage: Eukaryota > Metazoa > Arthropoda > Insecta > Hemiptera > Aphididae > Slavum > Slavum lentiscoides. The sequence goes on along the minus strand of CM063717.1, from coordinate 7,563,618 downwards.
CGAAGTAACGAATCGACACACCCCGAAAAGATAACGATGAAATACGAGAACAAAATAATACGATAAGGATAAAGAATTTTTTCGAATATAATTTCTTCTCGCGCTAAAAATACGAAAATACGCACAATTCCACCGCGCACGCACACGTATTATAATCCATAATACCATTGAATCGTGTTGAAAAGGTAATCCTAGAAAATCCCTTTCGAGCACTGCGCTGTCCTCGATGATGCAATGCAGTGTCCTGTTGATCGTCCGTGTGTTTGTGTGTGTATACGCATTATTATGTTTATGCGTATAGTTTATACGTTGTACTGATACACGTACTGCGGTAGTATATATACGGTCTATACAAATATTATTATTATAAGTGCGCATTGTGTGTACTGCAGGTAGTCACCAACAGCCGCGGTAACCGGTGGACTGCGCGGCTGTATTATATAAGTGTAATTTCTAGTATAATTTCGTAATAAATAACGCAATTCATAAAACCCGAAATCCTATAAATATATTGTTTGGAGTACTTATATGTATACATATATATACATTATAGATTCGTTTGAACAATATTATTATTAAATTAATTGTTATTGTTCATTCAGATGGTAAATATTATATAGAGTGTATTCATTATTTGGGAAATAAATTAGAAAATATTCGTGCAAAAAGGGTTTTAAAAAAAATATATAAATTCACAATAGATACACGATATTATATCGCGTAAATCAATGAATACCGCGGATATAATTTACAAAGCGCGATTCCGAATAAAAACAAAAAAAAAGTTTAAATATAAATACGCATTTACGCGCAGTACGCATCTAACGTTACCAAATAGTAATATTATAAAATTCCACGTGGTCATTTTATTTTTTATTTTTTCATAACGGGCGATGTGTATTGTCGCTGTATTTTATGCAAAAGTAATAAAATTTTCTGAAAATTTACACTTTTAAAAGTTATATAGAAAAAAAATTGTGACGAGCCATTTTCAAATTTAACCAACAGTATTATATAAGTACGCGAACAAATAAGAATCCGAATTATTATCAAAACTTAAATTACCGATTTCATTATATATACTCGTATATACATACGGTAAAACCGCGGGTAAATCGCAATCGATTAACAGTCATTATATATTTCAATACGAAATAATAAATGCTCACGATTTCAAAAATTCTATTAGTAATATTTAATTTAATATTAAACTTATTATTTCAAATTTGGAATAAATATAGCCGCCTACAAATAATAACTTAATTATAGGCATTGATTAAATACATTAAATGTATTTAATCAATGTTATAGGCATGTATATACGTTTTATAAGATCGGCTAATCGTGACAGCTACGTGGCACTTCAAACTGCGCGGAAAAAGGGTAAAAAAAGGTATTTTATAAAAAGCGGTTATATACGAGGAATCGTTTTCCGCCGATGTATACCGACGTATTATATTACTGAAATAGACAACCGCAACGGGTGAATTGGAAATTGAATATTTACATTAACAGTATTGATCGAGAAAACAATGACGCAAATGGGGTTGTTAATTATATTATTACAAGCATAATATTATATAATAATTATAGTTGGTCCGTCGTTAAATCGCGGTTTCGATAATATTATTATTTATTAATTCGGTTCGATTTCGAATGTATTCGACCGTCGTCGCGATTGCATCGGTCGCGGGTCCTTACTCAATTTCGGTTTTCATAAAAGCAATGTCCAAAAAAAAAAAAGTTTCACCTATCCGTTAATCGTCAATGAAAACGCTGTAATATACATCCAAATACAAAAAAAAACCTGTTACGTCGCATGAATTAACATTTATATTTCATTTGATTCATTTGAGTCACATACGTCACGCTTGCGGCGTACTCATAACGAAAAAGTTATTTAATTTAAAATGATATCTGCGGATAATTTAACGGTTATTTAAACGTTTCATCTGGACGGAATATCTTATACGAGTTATGACCACGTGATTTGATTCAAATTTTATTTTACTTTTACTCGCGGCGAACGAGTATTAACGAGTTTTATGGCTCTCGCTTACAACGTATACGGTCCTTGCATTTGCTTTATGCTACTCAAGACTTCAAGAATCGTATACGGGTGATGTCGGTCCAGTGTCTCAGAAGTACCGTCACCGGCATCATTTCGTTCTTTTTTTTTTCATGAATAAAGAATTGACACTCTCTATTCTCCGAGTCACCCTTAAAAGTTAAAAAACGCGACTCTGTTTTTACGTCAAAATTATTATTTTTATTATTTTTTTATAGTTACGTATAATATTAATCGACTGCCGAGTGCTGACCATAATAACAAATAATATTTTTCGGCGAACGTTAAATTTAGCTGTTTCATAACTCGGTTATTTTATTGAGATAAAGTCGTTTAGAAGCGAATATTATTGTTAAGTTGGCTGAATGTCAATCCAAAAATAATAAAATCTTTATACAGGCCGGGTGGATGATGTATTAAATTCAGTGGGGTGAAAAATGAAATTTAATAGCCGTTTCATCACTTGAGATTATTTCGAACAGAGTATTATAAATATCAAATTACTGGAGTAATACTAGAGAGATAATTCAATACGCAATACGTCAAATCAACTTCCGAGTTTTTAAATGTTATTATTTCATTTTTCTAAGGATTAAAGAGTAAAAATATTATTATTTAAAAAGTAAAATATAGATGTACCTAAATGAAAGAAAAAAAAATGAATTACACAATTCTAATTTAAATGGTATATAAAATTATTATTAATCTTATTATGTATAGGATTCAATGGGAGTTACATGAAAAATGTAGTCCTTATAAAAATTTAAGTGCTCATTTTCGTTGTTACATTTATGATTTTTAGAAAAATATAATTAAGTATATGGTCTGTAATTCTATATTTTAGAGGTTTTAATTAACAATGGCTTCATTACAACGATAAGATCATTAAAAGTAAAAATATAAGTTTTATGTAAAACAATTTATGATTTTTTTTTTTTTATAAAACAATTTATGATATTTTCGACTTAATGCCCAGTTTTTAATGAATACTTATAAACGTAAATAAATTCCTGATTTTTAATTGTAATCAAATTGTTAACATAAAACATGTTTTCTAACGGTAAATTTCAGGCGATTGGAAAATATTTAATGTTTATTAATTTTGAGTTAATAAATTTACTATAAATAATTATTTCAATTAAAATTCATAAAGATTTTCAATAAACTATAAAATGTATGTAATTTGGTCGCAAAATTTAGTTAAAACTATAAGAAATATTTAAACAAATATTATAATCAATTTTGATTAAACTATTGTTTTACACACTATTATTCTTTTGAGGATCGCACTGCGCTATAATTTTTTTCTAGAAAATTTTCTACTCGTATTATTAAACGGAAAATTGATTTTAATTAATTTTACGTTTAACGGATTAAAATTAATCATAAATATTAAAATTTTTAATATTTAATTAATAAACAATTTATTTGAATATAAAAAATTGAATAAATACCATTATATTAAGAAGAAATTATATTTATAAATCAAAATAGAAATTTTATTATTCAATATTAAATTTAAATACGATTATAAGACTAAATATATAAAATAAATAATATCATAAAATTAAACAAAGTCTTTTGTACATTTTCTCTCGAATAATTTAATTTTCTTTTATCTCATAAAAACAAAATACTGAGTATACACTTCAAAATATTTATTATTTTTCTTTTAATAATTAAATTTAATATCAACATTTTCTTTATAAATATTTATGTTTATAGATATATTAACTTTCATTGCATTTTTAAAGAAACATAAAACCGACATAAAAGCTGTATATTTCATCGTAAAAAAAAAAGTATTAAATTAATAATTCACTTTTAGAAATGTTTAGAATGACCTGTACGTCGGAACAGTTGGCAAAACAAAAGTTGCTCTAAAAAAAAAATTTTTAAAAAATCAATGTTTTAATATGTTAATATTGTACAATAAATAAATAAGTAATCAAATAATAAACTTTGAAAACGTATACGATATTCTGCCAAAATTTTACGTTTTATTAATTAATATTCGATATTATTTTCATACATTTACACGGAAAAACGTACATATACGTTCAATACGTTTTGAGACGATATAAATTGTGGCGCAATTTATTCAACAGTAATGGCGTATTTATGGGCGGACGAGGAGGTTATATAATTGTAAATTATGTATTAGTTTACGAGTTTTGCAATTTATTGGCAGAACTTCAAAAAATAGAAAAGTTTTCTGTTGGTTTGTGAAAAAAAACAAAATTGTTTTCACAGTTATTTTCGCTGTACGCGTATAATAAATATAAAAAAAAAAATCTTCTATACTCTCGAAACAAAACTCGATTTTATTTTTCAATAAATAATGTTATATTCAAAATAACATAAAACAACGCGTTGTACATTACGGATTAATAGTACCATAATTAAGTTGTAGTATAAAATATTACAAAAATAAATAAACAAAAATGCGTTTATTTTTATATATATATATATATAGTGCCGTAGATAGGATTTTTATATTGGGGGGTTCAGTGCTATAGATAGAATTTTTATATGGGGGGTTCAGTGCTATAGATAGAAATTTAATATGGCCTATGTGAGGTCATCATTAGTTATAATATTGAGGTAAACATCAAGAAAGTGTGAATGATTTATATTATTTTTATATACTATAATTAATTTATAACAATATATCAATTTTTCTCGGTTTCTTAGATAATTCATCCAGTATCCGATGTTCAAGGGGGTTTGAACCCCCTAAACCCCCCCAGTGTCTACGGCCCTGATATATATATATATATATATATAGAGGCGCGTATAGTTTCAACGATAAATTGAAAAATTTGTTTATTTAAATTTTAAACAACCTGTATATAGTCAATATAGAGGTTAACCTACGTCTTATTCATTTATGCGATATAATGTACGGATTATATCCGCAGTACAGTATTTTATCAGCTGGTTCTTGCGATAATATATAAAACAAACTAATTAAGCCGATAAATTTTAATTAAAATCGTGAAAATTGTCGTCGCCATTTTATATAGTAGTAATTATACATACCGCGCGGTTAATCGTCTATTTACGGGTGGTTTTTTTTTTCTGTGTTTGACAGATATCGGACGACGATCGTATGTCTTTGACAACCGCTATCAGTGACGAGGACGATGGAGAGAGCACTCAAAATTCACCGTACCGGGGTAAACAAACAGGGACCGCAGCCGCCTCGTTTAATTGCACGGGAGCTGTCAGAAAAGCAGGGTACGTATAAAAGCTTTTTTAATTTTAATTTTAATTTTTTTTTTTTCAATATAAATACGCCGGCCTTCGGTGTTTTGTTTTGTTTTTTTAAATTTTTAATGAAAATCTCGTCTGGATAGATTTCGGTACGACGTGCACACGTTGTATAACGATTATGAAATATGTACTCGATCATATACGCACACTGCACATATCATATATAGCTCGTATATATAATCCGTCATTAAATACTTATTAATACTTGAATGTCAAGTTTCAATATGCGTATAGTATTAGTGTATATAGAAACATCAGCAACATTTTAAAACGGTGCAGTAACGAAAATGTATACATAATATATATTTAATCAAACTTATATTATATGTTTTTAATTGGTAGAAAAAAAAAATGTTTTATTCGGGCTATCTAAAAACGTGTATTTATATTCGAAAACCATAATTTGTTTACGTGCGTATACGCAGTTTTATAAATTAATCGAAAGACTGTGTAGAAATTTATAATCAGTAGCGTGTTCTAAATTTTTTTTTTAGTTTTCGAACAAAATCGGACATTTTTTCGTGATTGTACGCGTTTGAATGTATTTAATATACCTGTAATACAGTAGAACCTCGACAAGTCGAAATACAGTGCCATTGCCTCGCGAAAACCTTGTTTACTCGAAAGAAAAACTATTATTGATAACTCGAACATTCCGAATACAGACGGATAATGACGATTACTTTTTATTGTCGCGGTACCGAACAATCATAAATGACTCTTTATTTATTACTATTACTAGAATTACTTTATTGCATATTCATTATGTGATATTTAAATATAATAATTATCTTACTGTTATGTGTGTAGCAAAGGCTGAAGAAGATTCTTGTAGTGATGGTTTCAAATTTATTATTATTTTTATTTGTGTCTTTGTTGGAATTAAATATGGTATTAATAATATTCTAATTATATTAGAAGTTCTTAAATCTGAAAAAAGTGGTAGAAACTATTCAAACACAAAATAATAAATACATAATATGAAATCTGTGTCATTGTTTTAGAACTTGAATAATAAACAATAGTTGTTTGTTAGTATACTTTATTTATTTTAACTGAAGTATAAAATTAATTCAAATTTTAAAAATACATTATTACGTACCTAATGATAATATGAAAAATACATACATAAATATATTAGAAATGAATGCCAATGAGTATTACAAAAGTTATGACTTATTTGTATAGGTTAAGTAGGTAGTTTTAGAGATAAGTCATCATAAATTATTCTGTATACCTATATTACTTTTATATAATTAAATATTAGGTATAATAATGTTGGTCTTTAATGTTTTACTTAGATTAAATAAATTATGCTCACCTCCAATCTGGTTTGAGGAGTCCAGTTGTACTAGGAGTTCTTTCACATGTTTATCTTTAATAGATGATTTTCTTACTGTAATCAATAATTGTAAAAAATATTTCCATGAACTCAAAAATGTTTTCCAATCATCATTAAGGGCATGCGTTATTGGATTTCCTATTTTAAAATCTTCATCAACCTAATGAAATAGTAAAAAATTTAAAACACACTGTTTATTATACTATACAATATGACAATATAAAACAATAAATAAAACACATAGCTGTGAAACAGGATTTGGAAACACTAATTTATTTTTTTAAGAATACCTATTATAAATTATTAATAAATAATCACTTACCGTTGAATATTGGTCCATAATGAAATGAATAATGAGGTACAATAAAATTCCTATAATAATGTGGACGATAAATTACTGTGCTCTAAATGTGGTAGAAAATAATATTGATAATGGTATGTGCGAGAACCAAACTCAAAGTAAGATATCAAATTATTTCTTGTAAATTTGTAACAATATACACGTATTTTTTAACTATAATAATACGCGCTGTAATTTAATAATAAAAAAATGATAATACTTTTTAAAAGCTCATATTAAGTCGAATTTTTTTACTAAAACCCTGATAACTCGAAAACCTCGTTGAAAAAATCTCATTTCCTTTAAATTTCGAATTGTCGACGTTCCACTGTATAATAATGTATACAGTATACACAGTACAATATATAATATAATATTACCTAATTGCCGGGTTTATTAAAAGAAATTTTTTCCCAATACTCATACTTTTTACGTCCTCTCTCTAATTTTAAATGCGTTAAAAAAAAAACATAATCGACGAAGAAATACGTATGCGGGTATAATTATTTGTTACAATATTAATGTTTACATCTATATTGTGATTACAGAGCTGGTATTATCGATTAGAGAACAATCATTATTATCGTTATATAGTAGTCCACTGCAATTAATATTCTCAGTTCATTTATTCTTATTTTTTTCTAATAAAATTAAAAATATATCGTACATTAATTTTTACTTTTTTCTTCTTCTTCCTTTAAAATCGTATATATATACGCCTATAATACAATTTAATTTTGTAATCGAATAACAAAAGCCTATACTGCAGTTACGAGTGTACGTATAATGTAATAGTGAATAAAATAACTAATACTGTTTCGAATTTTTATTTTTGTATAGAAAATAAAAATAAGGCTCGTTCAAAATCAGTGCACAATAATTTATATAAATAAGCGTATATTTTTAATGAGAACGAGAAATCGTAGGGTATGTACTATTCATATTATGTATTTATTCAAATTGACATAATGTGTAGTATATGTAGTATTGTAAAAATAATAATTATTTTTTTATTTTTTGTACTTACGTACAATCTATAATATGAGATTTCGCTAAAAATTCGACGTTTTTGGTAAAAAAAAAAATTAACAAATCATAAATTTAAATTAATTCCGTTAAACAGAAAATAATGACAATTTATTTTTTCGCAAAATTGGTCTAACATCAATAAGATTACAATTGTGAAACTCATTTCATTTGCTTTTACACGATTACATTTTCACTTCACTAAAATAGTAAAAGCCATACTGTCTGGTTAAGTTTTTGGTTTGGTAAAGTAGAAAATGTATATACGGAGGAGAGGAATAAAGTCGCTGAGATGGAACGGGGTCAGAGCAATAAAACAGTTTCTTCTTTAGTACCGTCGTTCATAAATAACGGATAAGACGCCAGTCTCGGCGCGAACAGACGCTTTCAGTATTAGGTACATTTTTCTCTTTTTTTTTTCATTTGGAAAACTACCAAATACATATAGTGTTTAAGTTGCCCAGCAATATTGATTCCACAGATATGTGCTCAGATGTTGGCTTTAATGACTTGAATCTCTGAATCTCACATTTATTACTTTCACAGTATTATTTGCAATGAAATTCAGAGATTTACTCTTAATCGGAATGTTATTGTCTCAATATTTAAAAAAAAAAAAAACTTAACTATATCTTGAATTAAAAATTTTTTTTTCCGTTTTTTTGTTTGGAAAATGAAAATATACAATTCTAATATTTATTTACTCTATATATATTACACTAGTATTGTGATGAGCATTAGCTCAATAATAATAATCAAATTGAATTAATTGAAAATGCAATTATGCAAGTTACAATTATTAGAAAATAGGTTTTCCTCATAAGATAATATGTATAATTTGCGTACAATTAATATTTTTCATTGCAACTTTATTATAATTTTTCAATTCATACATTAATAATATATTTCTTTTCATTTGTAACATTTTAACAAAAAAATTATTCAATACAACACGCGTAAGCTCGGTAAAACACCGTACTTGTGAAGAAGATCATAGGATTTTTATGAAAAGGAATATTAAATAAGAAATATTAGTTTAGGGACATTATATTAATTGTATTAAGTTACATATAGAGAAAAGTGACTGGCCTAAAACTCCGACAGGAAAAAAAATCACGGTAAAGAAAAAAAAACTGTTGATACATTTTGTACATAATATAAGTATTATATACGTTCTGTTATAAGTATAATATTTCAAAATATCACAATCACGTAATTTAAATTGAAAAAAATAACAAGATTTTGAATATAAGTTCTATACATATATACATTTTGGAATTATACAAGTATTCAAATAAAACTTATATATATATATATACATATGCAAAAATAAAATTTTTCATAATTTTTTAGGTTGTATAAAACTTGTTTTTTTTTACTTTGAAATTATATAGGTAATAAAAATATGAACAGAATATAAACGTAACATTTTTTTTCTCTCTTTTAAAAGAATCAGTAATTTAAAAAATAATTGTACATCTCTTTTGTATCTTATTCGTTAATTTGTATACCATTTTTTTTTTTTTTGGTTCAGAGTTATGTACAAAAAACAAAAAATGAAAATTACTGCTTTGAAAGAGTTCATTTGAAATTGTGTTGTTGGATATTCCTCGATATATATATATATAATTGGTCGCAACTTGCAAACGTTTTATTCCTATGATATAGTTATTGTAATTAAATACAACTTTTTTCCATAAATCAAATGAAACTGTCTAACTGTTTTTTCATATAAATAATCTGTAACAATAGTTGCACATATACTGTTCGAGCAGTTTTATGACAAGTCTAGATTAGGGTTGGCAATTTTATATAAATAATATACATTTATATATATATATATATCTGAATCCACCAAACTTTGATGCTGCAGTGGCTAGAGAAGTGACTTATAACCACTAGCTATTACGTACATATATTTTCCTGAAGACTATTTTCACATAATGTTATATGTATTTTTGTATAGTTTTATTGTGTTTAAGAATTTATGTAGTTTTTTTATATATATTATTCCTATTCGGAATTTGATGTCTTTATTATTTTGTACTCCATAGCCGTAACACAATTATATAATCCATTATTCCATTGTTATTTGTTCTCCGTTATAGAACCAGTCGATGTTTTTTCTTCCAATAAATAAGCGTCAAGCGGACATTGTCTTCATATCGATTTATAATAGTTTACTGTTTTCTAGTTTTATTTCGTTTTCTTTCCGGTACCGGTGATGATAATAATGTACTTTTAATTTTATTTAGTTCGGTAGATAGTTTGTTATTTTATAACTACAGCGATTTTGATACATTTTTTAAAATTTATATACTACTTTTTATTTTTTTTTATATTCTTTAGTTTTAGTTGCTTCTTTTTTAACTGTATACGATTCATTAATTAATTTCCCTTACTTTCAACAAAATGTTAGCGTGCTGGGTTATTCATATAATTCTGACCGTATTGTTTAGATGTTTACGTTTTCGCAACTGATTTATTATTTATGATGTTATGTCCCAAATATTATTATAGTTTGTTTCATAAACTTTTAACAATATTTAAGGAGTCAGCAAGAATAATGCATTTTTAAAATATTTATTTTATGAATAAAATAATAATAATATTAAGAAACCCAAAATCACAAAATAATACACACTTTTTACCACGTATACGTATTTCGACAACAACGATGTCATCATCATTGCGAACCACATACTGAAACCGTTATACTATATACACCCGTATTTATACAGTTTATATCCATTGACGTCACCAAAAGCATCGCGGCAGCCGATCGTGAGTCATCGACCACGCCCTACCGCAATTCTATGCCGACGTCATCTGGTTTACATTAATTTTAGTAACGAATTTTATAATATTAGTGTAAACCAGAGGCGTACTCAGGAATTTTCAATGGGGGGAGTTGAAAATTTTGTTGACATAAAATTGAAAATAGATTGTAAAAAATATTTGTTTATTTTTTCCCTTCTTAAAAATTTTTTTTAAATTATTCCTGTGAATTATATTATTTATAAGCACGAACACACAAAACTGCATCGTTTAATGAGGTCTTGGGGGGGGTTAAAACCCCACGACCCCCCCCCCTTGAGTACTCCCCTGGTGTAAACAGTCACAAGTGTCATATTCAAAAAATAATAATAATAAAATAATACTTCCGGCTTATACATTGAGTAAATATTGAGAACTAAAATTTCGTGCACATTTCATTAGGAGTAAAAAGTTTACTTATATAAGTATAAATCGTTATGGAATTGTATTTTGTTTCAATTGGTTCCAAAACATTTCAACGTTTAAATGTGGAATTATGAATTCGAATGCTGTTGTAGTAGTATTTTATAGTATATCCGTATGAGGGACAACATTTTTATTTTAAGTTTGTAGAATTTGTTTTTTCTTTATTAGAGTTGATGTCTTGTTTGTCGCCCAGTACAATGTATCGTAGATAAGGTTATAGGCACGAGTATTCAGTTTGGTATTAGTGAAATGGTAATTAACTGCGCAATATAATAAATGCACAAACGTTTGTCGAATTAGAGTAAAATAAAAAAAAAACACACAAAAAGGAAATATTTGTTTAACATCATTTTGTATTATGCTTCGAATAAATTTACTGAATAATGAATACAAAATTTAATCGTAAAATGAATAAATTATATACATAAAAAAAAATAATAATAATTTCATTTTCTAAGCAATAAATATTTAAAATTAAATTTTATCATAAATTAATTTCTTACTTTATTTTCATCTTTAAATTTATCAGTAGACATTTTGAGTATTGACTAGAACAATATTTAGTAGGTTTAATTTTAAACAAAAATGTCATTGTATTATTGAAAGACACTTTTATATATTTTGCTTATACAAAAGACAATCTATAATTTGGTGAAGACGTATAATATTGCTAAGAGTCATATTATTATGCTACTAAAATTTTTGTTACAAATCAAAATGTATTTTTTTTTTTTTAAATATATCAACTCGTATGTAAAATATTATGTACTTTTAATCGATTAATATAATTATCTTGTATTACGTAAAATAAATTCGAAATCATGTATGAGTATATATGTCCATATTTATTTTTCTACTTATTTAATACTTGAATTCATATTATATAATGTTTGAATATTATGACAAATAAAACATACGTCAATATAGATATTTTTATACGTAAAACAAAAATTGAAATTATTTACATAATATATTTATATATTATGTAAATAATAAATAACTAAGGATAAACAACATACACAAACAAATTTAAAATATACACCCAAATCGATCTTCTTGTAAATAAAACCAAAATGAAACCTTTTTAAAATAAAAATTATTTTCCCGAAACAAATCGTTATAACTTCTAGAATTGATACCCCAAAGATGTCAACTGATACGGTAGAGTTGTTTGTAAAAAGTATTGAATTTATACTTTACTTTGTCGATAAGTTTTCGAAAGAAAATAATGTAAAATGTTAATATTAATCGTGATTAATATTAGGTTTAAAATTTCAATTCCTTATTAAACACATGAAGAAATAAATCTATATACTCGTTTATATATATATATATATATATACGATATACGATTATATATTATACGGTATATGATTATTGCTTGAATAACTAATTATAATTAGGTTCTATATAATATTTTACTAGCATTACCTACTTGGTTATTCAACATTTTTAAAAACGCCATATACATTTCAGACAAAAATGCATATACTCGTATACTTCTTAGACTTTATGAATTCTGTCAGTTCCAGAAAGGTTTACCTCCGATTTATTTCATGTAATATTAAACTTCAAAACCAGTGAAGTGGCATTATATGAAAAAATGTAAAAGAATACGTCTCAATATTTTTCTCTCTCTGAAGGTACATACATTTTTAATATCAGTTTCATATATTGCTATTTGCTATATTGAAATGAAAACTGCAAAGAATATTTTTTTCTGCAATATTACCTACTAAGACTGTGTTACTAGGTTTTTATAATACGTTTTTGACGTTTATATTTTTAATTTACTAAGTTTTGTTAATTAAGACGCCAAACCTATACTGAATTATTAACTAACTAAAAATGTCGTTTATGGGAATATTTATTTATCATCGTTTTAATATTATTAATCATACTGATTAATTGAAATACATAATAGTTTAATAAAATATTTATTTTTGCATTGAATGACAAATGCATTTGTAAACTGTAAGTATATTTCTGGATTATTTAAACTGGAAGTTTTCCGTTTTCATACATTATAGTCTCTCGTCTTGAAACACCACTTCTAAATATGTATCGCAACATTGAAATGGTTGATACCTTGACACTTTGTGGAAAAAATCAGTTTATTCTGAAGTGGGCTTCACACAATGAAAAGCACTCGTTTACCTTTGTATTGCCTTTGTTCGGTTTATGACGGTCACTATATGTGAGGGATGTTTTATAAAGAAATAAAACATCATATAAACTCAACAGTGTTTTGTGGGGAGTAGAAAAAAAAGCCTATTGTATTTATTTATTAACAGGAAATATAGTGAATTTTACTTTAATATAAAAGAGTAGCTACTGCACTTGATAAGTCGACTTGACTACTTGAGGATTTTTTTTTTTTTAACAATTATTTTAATAAATTTTAGATGAATTATACAATATTTATCACAATTAAAACAATTGCTAAAATGTTTATAAAAATGTTTATTCGATTATATCATAAAATTAATTTTGTTTAAATTGTACTGTTTTAGGTTTTTGAGCGTAAAAAAATGGTTATTGCGCAAAAAGCACCAAATCGAGCTTGCGAGAAAAAGAGGTTGGAAAGGATATTGGGTGTGTCTAAAGGGTACCACGTTACTCTTTTATCCGTGCGATTCCAGAGAAGGCCGAAGTGTAGAGGCAGCGCCAAAACATCTAATCATAGTTGACGGAGCGATCATGCAACCTATCCCAGAGCACCCGAAGAGAGATTATATCTTCTGTTTAAGTACAGCTTTCGGAGATGCCTATCTCTTTCAGGTACGTTATTGTCAATATTATTTTTTATTACGTTATAATTAAATTAGAATGCAATTTATACTACTTGTGTTGATTTACATTTTGGTAAATATTATATGTTATACATTTTAGCAGGAAGAAAAAGTATTTATTTTCTGGAAGTATAAAATAGTTGTTCGATGTAATCAAAAAGTTTAGAAACTCATTTGGTTAGTTAATGTGATCTTCTATATACGTTTTAAATTAGATACGGTTTTATACGTAATTATACTTGCACCAGACCATTTATAGATGTGATTAGAATTTGTTCATTGAGATATTGAACTAGATATTATAGGCTTTAACACAATTGGCACACTGTTGAATTATGCTATATATATATTACTTATAATATAACAACGGCAAATATTTTACATTGATATATTACATCATACAAACACGGATGATTTTTTTTTCACAAATTTTGAAATTCACGGAAAAATATATGACAGTATATAATAATATATAGAGCATTTTAACAGACTTAATAGTAAACGAACAAAATATGAACAATCGCTCACCGAAAATTATAACACAAAAACGTAAACACTTTTATTTATTTTGAAATGACTGTATTATTTTCCAGGCACCTTGTCAAGTAGAATTGGAAAATTGGGTGAACAGTATACATTCAGCATGTGGTGCAGCTTTTGCTAGGCATCGAGGAAAAATAGGAACGCTTCATTTATTACAGGAAGAAATTTACAGAATCGAAAAACAAGTGGAAGCGGTTTGTTGTTACCTATATTTCATAAATCATAATTACCTCTATTTATTTTCCACAGAAATATCTGTTCAGTTGACGCACACATGAGTGTACTTACTAGCCATGAAATTTTTTTTATAATATAGTTTGTTTTCCTTCGAATATACATTTCAATAATTATTATATATATATATCCGGTTTATTATTATATTATTATTTATCTACTTATTTTATTTGCTTGAACATTATATGTTTATAATGATGGACAGGAAATACATAAAGTTTTCACACACACTTAAATAATAATTAATACCCATTATAATATATTACTGCATATTGTTACGCTATCAATGAAATTCGAACCGTTTAGTTAATATACGATTAAAAATTCGAACTAGAGCCATATTATAATTTGAACATCTAATTATCTGTAAAATTTTCAGTTACATATATATATATATATATTATAGTATATAGTATATCAGTTGATATTGCCAAATTAATTACAATGTTTCTCCTAACGTAACATATTATGCATTGAAATGAAATTAACAATTTCATTTAATATATCATTACTGGTAAATGGTAATTAGGTTACTTATCATTTATCAAATTTCATAGAACATATTTTGTATTCGTTAATGCGCAAAATCATTTTTAATTAATCCCTCTCTGACGTAAATCATTTATTACGATTTATAAATCTACATTCATTTCACTTAAACGATGTATACGATAATAATTTATGTTCAATGTATTTTATACATCTAAATGTCTTTATTTACATAAATAATTCAAACTTATACAATTCTAAATTTAAATGAAAATACTGCGATATATATTTTGTCAAATAAAAATGTAATTTAAACAAAATATATTTATATATAAATATAGGTACACCAGTATTTATTACATGTATAAATTATATATTACCAGTATTCATATTTCTATATAGGATCAAAAGCTTAAACATATGGCTGAAGTACAAGTGGAAATGTTAACCGATCCAGATACAAAAGAACAAATAAAAAAGCAAATTTTAGCTTGGGAAGAAAATTTGGAGAGATTACATTGTGAGCAATTTCGACTTAAATGTTACATGGCAAGTTTACAAAACGGTGAACTTCCAAATCCTAAGGTATTCAAGTCTTCTATATTTATTTATTTATGTATTTATTATAGGTACTTAATAATATAACGTAATATAAATTTAATAAACAATATCAATGTATTAATTATGAGCAATGTGATTATTAATGGTTTGACATTTTAATAATGCTATATGCAAAATTTCAGATTCTTTTAACACGCGTGTCCAGAGCCACAAAAATTACATTAAATAAATTAGGCGTATTCACTGTATCATCATTACATGCTTTTATATGTGCTCGTTCTCCATCATTGCTCAACAATCTTTTGGCCGGACGTGGTGCAACAAAAAGAAAAGCTCCAGCCTTGTCTCGTTCTAATAGTAGCTCGGGTAGAAGATCATTGCAATCATCAACATCAAAAGATGATCCAGAAAAAACTGTTAAAGTATCCTTACCTGATAATCAAGTAAATATACACAATTTATTCACTTACACAATTTTGGAACTTTTTAGTAATAACACTCTTTCGATTAAAAATATAATGCTAACATTTTGCAAGTAGATATACTTTCAAATCACAAAACTTTCAATAAATGTAGTTCAAAAATATTAGTTATTAAAAAATAACTACAACTTACCTTATATACCAATCTACATCGAACGAATTTCGTTCTTTACAAAACAGTGTATACTACAGTTAGTGGTCAGTGGTTACACTATATATACATACATAATTTTGCAATGAATTTGTTTTACAGTCTGTTCAAATATATCTACGGGAAGGAATGACAGTTGACGAGTATTTGGCATTGTCTTGTTCAAGAAAAGGACTCAATCCCATGGAGCACTTTGTCAGGGTAAAAAAGAGAAGAGATATGGAGGATCATAATTATTTTGTTCCTCATCGAACTGATAGTATTGAAACTTATGTAAGTATTCCGTTTAAGTGAATCAAATAAATCATATTTGTAATCAGCAAATTCAATAACTTAAATAATTATATAACAAATATGTATTTGTATTTAGTTACATACTCACGAAGTTGTTGAAGTTCGTGCCAAAATCCTCTACCAAGTAGAGCTTGAAAGAAATACATTAGACCACATGTGGGGATTTTCAGTTGAAGCAGAGCTCATTGAAAATGCTGAAAGACAAGATGAACTTTGTTGTTATGTTAGCAGAGTTGAAGACAAAGGAATTGCAATACAGAATGGTAATCGATTTTTTAAATATTCAAAACCAAATTTTAATTAATTGAAAAAATCTATAAAATTGTAATATGCCTAATTTAATTTGTATACACACTGAATATATGCCTGGTTACAGGATTAATTAAAGGTGATGAGATTATGGTGATAAATAGTGCCATAGTGAGCGATTTAGATATGATGTACTTAGAATCGGCTCTTCAAGAAGAACTATCACTGAGTATGATGATGAGATCGTCCAGAACTGAACCTCCTCAATTATCTTCAGGCTCGAGGATCGTCTCAAAGACTACCGATGATATAATTCAATCATTAGTGTGTCCTCCACCACCCACAGATCCACCCGTGATCTCAGAAGAAATGATTTCAGGTTTAATTGTTCCTGCCCCAGGGTGGAGTAAGTTGATTAAATTTAATAATTTCCATTGTGAACATGAAATTTATTCTGTTTTGAATTCATTAGACAGAGAAGGTATTTATGATTTGGAAACTAACAACATGTCACAAGATTCAAAACATGCTTCTAGGGGAAATTCTTTTGAAATTGAAAATTTAATTAAGGTACATTGCATTTTTTATTATTTAAAAATACTATTATGAAAGAAATAGTTTTAAATTCTATAAACTTTTATTTTTAGAGTGCCGGTGAAGTAACTGGATTTTGTAGATCTCCAGAGCCGGCAAGAAGAACAAGCCCTACCGTACTAGTTTCTAATGTACAAAATCCTCCATTGACTATTGGTCGCCAATTAACAGATGCCGAAAAACTTAGAAAAGTTATATCTGAACTCATAGATACAGAAAAATCCTATATTAAGGTATTTTGTTGAAATAATGAAATCTAACAACACTGAAGTTCACATAAAAATATAAAATAATAATTCATTACAGCACTTAAACAATCTGTTGGAGAATTATTTAGAACCACTTAAACAAGAAACGTTTTTATCTGGCGCCGAAATAGCAGTTCTGTTTGGTAATATCCAAGAGATTGTTCAGTTCCAACATCAATTCTTGCAAAATTTAGAAGAAGCATTGCACCAAGAAACTAATTTTCATAAATTTGATCAACCGGAACAGTTTAAGGTAGATTTATAAAAATTACATAAAACTCTATCGATCAATTAGCGAATATTATTAAAAAAAATAATATCTCGAATGTTACAGAATATACTTTTCTCAATTGGTAGTGCATTTTTATACTATGTCAATCATTTCAAATTATACAGTTCATTCTGTGCAAGTCACTCGAAAGCTCAAAAAATTTTGAATCCAAGTAAGCATCTATCGTTTATATAGAAATACCTATAATAAATGTAAATATAAACAACCCAATACATTTCTAGATGAAGGTAATCAAGCATTACAGGAATTTCTATGTTCGAGAAATCCTCGACAGCAACATTCTTGTTCTTTAGAATCGTATTTAATTAAGCCTATACAAAGGATATTAAAATATCCTCTATTGCTGCAACAACTGAGAAATCTAACCGATCCTCATTCAGATGAACACTTACATCTCATTGGTAAGAAAAATTATATTTATACAATTTTAATAACGTATCAATTGGATAATAAAAACTGATTATTTTCTACGGTATTGAAATTTTAGAAGCACTTAAGGGAATGGAAAATGTAGCTGAGCATATCAACGAAATGCAAAGGATACACGAAGAATACGGAGCGATTTTCGATCACTTATTTAGACAACATCAAAAATCTTGTAAACAAGTAAGTTACCTTTGTTAGATAGCATAACATAAATTCATATAATATTCTCTATAAGTTTATTATTTTTATTTTATTAAAACTCGAATTGTTTTATAATAGTCTATAGATTTGTCACCGGGTGATTTATTATATTATGGAGGCGTTGAATGGTTGAATATATCTGACTTCCTTGGGAAAATAAAAAAAGGTCTGGAACTACACGCTATGTGTTTTGTATTCAAATCAGCAGTAGTGTTTTTATGTAAAGAACGTCTAAGGCAAAAAAAGAAATTAATGGTCGGTTTTTTAAACAATAAACTAATAATATTATTTTTTTAACAATTATTTATAACTCATTTTTTTCGTAGAGTGTATCTGGAAAAAGTGAAATGGAAATTATTAGATATCAAGTTTTGATACCAGTAACTGAAGTACAAGTTAGAGCAAGTTCAGCCAAAGACATGGAAACGCATTTCTTGTGGGAACTCATACATTTAAGAAGTCAATCACACAGAAGAGCAGAAAAAATTTATGTCCTCTCCAATAGGTACACTAATATATCTTATTTGCTATAAATAGTTGTGTAATTTTATTTATAATTAACAATTAATTGTTATTGTTCTACTAGTACTGCCGAATTCAGAAATGCATTCTTAAAAACTATACGCCAGATTATTCGTGAAAGCGTACGAAATATGAGCATTCCTACTGCTAAACCTTCAACTAATTCCCCAGCTCAACTAGTAAGCAATACCGCAACATTAGGAAGACAAACTATTAGTACCGGAGGTAAAAGATATATAATATATGTATATGTTTTTAATAATATTATATATAATAATATTAATGTCGTATATTTTTAAGGTTTACAAATAAAATCAGGAGATCAGAAAACTTCTGATAGTTCAAACTTAGCACAAGGATCTCAAACTCTTGGAAAACCTAAAAAAATACCTCCCAAACCACCCCAAAGACACTCCTCAGGAAGCACAATAACTAAAGTCGAGTTAAGAAATCAAGGTACGTCGTCTACTGATTCTACAACGGATACAGCAGGGACGCAAACTGTTTTGCCAAATTATAGATCGAGGAGTAGAGGTATATAAAAATATAAAATAAAAGAATACTAATATGTAATCAATATTTTTTTTTTTGTCATTTATTCACTTATTATTTCCGTGAGTGTAATGAGTTCTGGTTTTTCATGTTATCAATTTTATTTCTACAGAAGATAGAAAAGCTGACGATCAAAAATCCGAAGGTGAAGACGATAGCAGTAGTCAACCCGGACCATCCAAAGGACTTCCAGTGCGCGGCAGTCTGGGGAAAACACCAAACTACTTGATGCTTAGTACCACATCTACGTTGTCAGCGAGTAGTACTGGCAGCCAAGCGGCCAGGCTGGTGGAGAGATCACAGCAGCCAGAAAATTATCAACCACCTCAGGTGCAGGACCTCGGTAAGACGGATCTGCACCAGGATTACTAAAAATCGCGCTACCCACTGAGAATAGGTTAGACCCGTTATAATGTTAGCCAAGGGTCATGTAACGTGGTAGAGTGAACTCATGACACGTGAGAGAGATCGGCAATATAATATAATAGAGTTCACTCCACCAGGTGAACACATTCTGAACGATGTAGAAATGGATATTGTAATAGTATTAGTGGCTTACTGTTTTATAGGTTGCATTAACGTACGTTAGGGTGTAATGATTTGATTAGGTTAACTAGTCGAGAGATATTTATGATAGTATTTTTATTTATATTACTCCACAGGTTCTCCAGTGTGGAAGCCCAGAGAATTGGGAGAATCGTCAACGTTGCCACGAAAAAAAAAATCGAATCAGGAGCAGTTTGAAACAAGGACAATGGTGAGAAAAGGAGAGAAAAAGGATAAGAAATGAATAAAAACGCGGGACAATCACTAATAAAAATTTACTTGCATAAAAATACCCAATTCATGGGGGACGTGATATAGGAGTCTTTTTTAAATCCAGTCGGAGGATTTCTATGATTTCCTTGTCACCAGTGGTATGGAAAGGATCTGCAGGCCGAGGGGTCGAAGAAATTATGTTTATAATCGAGTTAGATTATTTCTTAAATTCTCATATTACCTTATTGGTACGTTCCTACTTTATTTATTACATAAAATTAGAATTTATTTCAGTCATTTGTTTCGTGTAAATAATATAATTGAAACGAAACTGAAACGTTTTGTCAAGATTAACAATTAAAATACACAAGATTTGGGCTGTTTATTACTATAAATTATTGGTAATTAAAACACAAACGTTAATATAATACGACCACGGTAAAACTATATTCATTTAACCACCGTTATTAATATTGTTATTAGACACCACCATATTATGTACATTTGGGATACGCATTATGAAATTTATTCACGTTACGTTGATTCATATACAACATATATGATATATAGACCATGTCTGTTTTAATGATTATGCACCAACTTAAGGTTATATTACAAATCGTACGTATATATTAAAGGCTCAAAGCTCAATTTCATTTAAATTATTTTCTTCTTTCAAATATTTCAATAGATTTTATTATGAATTGTTAAAATTTCTCCATTTGATCTCATTAGTAATGTTTGATGAACTCGAAAAACAACCATTTGTAGACTTCCTCCTAATAACTGCAACAGAATATTATATAACCACGAAACATTTATTTTGCCTGAGCACATAGGACAAGAAAATAATGATTATTTTTATGCTTAACAATGTACATTTGACATTTCGAGAATAAATAATATTACGCATAATTATATATATATATATATTTATATTTATATATAATATATATCATGGTCGACATTTGTGCGCGAACGACAATAAATTATTGTTATTGTGCGACGACGACGACGACGACGACGAACTGTGAAATAAAATTATGACAAATCGGTTATATTATAGGTACTTATATATAATATATTGAAGTGGTCTAGGAAAATGGTTTCAATTATTTTAATAATTCGCAACACTTAGTTTAAAGAATATTTGTTTCCCGAAACACACGCCTATATAGCAGCGTCCCTTTTTATTTATGTTCGGAATTTTACGCCTAATGAAATCATTGAAAATTGTATCATTGGAAAATATAATATGTTCAACACATAATGAATAAACGACCTGTTATAGTTTCGTTAAAATAGTGTCCTCCTATAGCTCTTTTGGAAAAAATGAAAACTGACGACCGTAATATTATAATATATATATATACTTTATATATTTTTTTTTTATTTTGTGTAGTCACACACAAGGCACAAATCGTAAAAAAAAAATATGTTTAAAAAAAAACAATTATATTAATACTTTCTAAGTACTATTAGGTTATCTATTATAATCATTATTAAAATACGGAAAAATGTCGTGCTCATGTAGGTACCTTAGAAATTCTAGAATAAGTTTTTAAATTAAAAAAAAAAAAAACCACCCGGTTATGTTTTCAATTTAGTACAATCGTTATCATTAAATATTATTATTATATGAATTAATCGATCATTTTATTTCATTTCAATGTTTATTATCTATACTCAAGTATATATATATATATGTATATGTACATACATAATATATATATATATGAATAAATAAATGTTTAAATTAGGCCCATCGCACAATATGAAAAAAAATTATTATTATTATTATTATTATCTAATTTTATTATTTTAGTTCTTCCGTCAATCAAAAAAAAAAAAAAAAAAAAATGTTGAGAAATTATTGTTGTGTTATTGTATTTGTAAATAAAATATAAATAAAAAATGATCGTATTTTATTATATAATATACCTACAACTCCGTACTACAGGTAATTAATACTATTGTACAACGTGCACGTTACGTAAGAGTTTTAGCTGCCACTTCGTCACCGACCTCTAATAATCACGGTCCTGGATCCCATTTTCTCCCAATCCATTACTTCTATATAGTCTCTCCAGATACATGAACGCACTCCGTCCGTCCATCGTCTTCTTCCTGTCGGTTGATATTCGATTGATAGCTTCCGTTATTGTTTCTTCTCTTCTCGTTGTGATGTGCCCTACATTTTCGTTATTATTATAATAATAATTAGTACGTACCTATACTTGTACGACATAGCGTGTTACACGCAGTTATTGATGAAACATTACAAGGGCGGAGGAGAGCCGGTATATTGTACAGGTAAGTCAAGCTGTCAGTAATAAATAATTCTCAAAATACATTGGAGCTCGTGCGTAAAAAAACTCATCGATAAGCGCGCTGCATTATTGTTTATGTTAGTTACATGCATTGTGACTAAATATAATTATGCGCATAAAACAATGCATCGCACCGCCAAGCGAGCGGCGTAGTAATTATAACAGGGGGCCACATATTCATTGACTAAACCAAATATTTAATAAGATATATATATATAGGATTATATTTTATTGTCTATTTGTAATAAAATATAATACTACGAAATATATATTATTTTCGTTACATAAATTATGATTATCTTTATACAATTATTATAATAAAAACACAATTTCCGATTTAGTTTTTATTTAAAATGGAAATCGATTTTAATTTCCATATAGTAGGCGATGGAAATTGTTTATTTCGTTCGGCGCCAATTTCCGATAGGAATAACTTTTGCTATGTACCTATACGGCAATAAAAAAAGCACAGGGTCAAACATTGGATAAATAGGGTTATATTTACCCCAGCCTGTATTTAGTCATGGTTAACTTTATGTTGCCATGTCCAGAGTCAGATTTTTGAAAAATTAAAATACAAATAATACCAAACAACAAAAAGATACAATGAATATGGTTTATAAAGAAATTCTATATAATAATAATTAATAATACACAAATTCATTAAAATTTTTGTTTGTTTGTTTTGGGCGATATATTTGCAGTTTAACCGTATGAAAATGTCTTGCGTATATCTACAAATGTTATTAAAACTTAAGAAATTAAATTATTTTCCATTTTATGTTTTTCCTAATCATTATTGGTACATTATTATAACGATATATACATTTTTTATATTTATTTATATATATAAATATATAAAATTATTCAACAATCTTATTTCTTTTTACTGTAACTCGGTAGCGACGGGTAATTTCAGCTATATACTGTTTATCACACGCTGATGTGAAATAAAAATCTAAAAAAATAAAAAATCAATTCTACTATTCACGTTTCGACCATTTCGACATTCGGTCCGCACGAACCGCTATACCAATTCTCCCAATTAATTAATTCTTCCAATTAACAATTGTTCTAAAATTCGGCGAACTGTACACTGGGACAATTAAATTTTGGGAAACACTCGCCATTCCCCGTGCACCACGAGTATTTACTACATACTCGCTATTTGATTTACACTACAAAAATAGATATTATTAAATATGGGTAAGTATAAATAAAACAAACGAATTTTTTTCAAAAATTTGTCCTTTAATAAATTACATTGCAGTTTTCAACTAATAATACATATAAATATATAGGTAGTGATTTTTTTTTTGTGTTATCTATGTGAATTCGAAGCAAAATTTGAAAAAAAACCCCGTTCAAATAATATTCGAACAGTGTATTATAATATTTACCAAAAAAAAAAAAACATTATTCCGAATATTATATGGACGCGATGAAACGCACGCAAAGAAAAAAATTACATCTATTTGTAAAAAAAAAAAATAAATAATTAATTAAAATATTACACGTTCCAAAAACCCGGAAATATGATGTAACATATGAAATAATATTGTCTATGCTATATTAATTCTATAATAATTATATATTCCGTCATCGGAACGTATTTATTAAACTATATATATATATATAATTATTATCGTTATCGATACACAGGACTTACAATATACATCATAATATATATTATGTGTATGATGCGGGTATATATAGGCTGCAACGCAGGATCGAAAATAGGAATTTTTTTTTTTTTTTTTGTCTTCAATACGAATCTCTTTTTAATACGGTGTAGGTGTGTAGAAATTTCTCGTGGTCATAATGTCGTTTGGGCGCGCGTACACACAGTTCAAACGACGTAATTGACCGCGTGCGCGTAAGGCGCGTGATAGACCGCCGGCGACGGATGATAGGCGGCCGCCACGTGATGCGACACGTACGGCACGGCGGGCAACGGGTCCGCCGCGTATTTTAGCTGCCACTTCGTCACCGACCTCTAATAATCACGGTCCTGGATCCCATTTTCTCCCAATCCATTACTTCTATATAGTCTCTCCAGATACATGAACGCACTCCGTCCGTCCATCGTCTTCTTCCTGTCGGTTGATATTCGATTGATAGCTTCCGTTATTGTTTCTTCTCTTCTCGTTGTGATGTGCCCTACATTTTCGTTATTATTATAATAATAATTAGTACGTACCTATACTTGTACGACATAGCGTGTTACACGCAGTTATTGATGAAACATTACAAGGGCGGAGGGAGAGCCGGTATATTGTACAGGTAAGTCAAGCTGTCAGTAATAAATAATTCTCAAAATACATTGGAGCTCGTGCGTAAAAAAACTCATCGATAAGCGCGCTGCATTATTGTTTATGTTAGTTACATGCATTGTGACTAAATATAATTATGCGCATAAAACAATGCATCGCACCGCCAAGCGAGCGGCGTAGTAATTATAACAGGGGGCCACATATTCATTGACTAAACCAAATATTTAATAAGATATATATATATAGGATTATATTTTATTGTCTATTTGTAATAAAATATAATACTACGAAATATATATTATTTTCGTTACATAAATTATGATTATCTTTATACAATTATTATAATAAAAACACAATTTCCGATTTAGTTTTTATTTAAAATGGGAAATCGATTTTAATTTCCATATAGTAGGCGATGGAAATTGTTTATTTCGTTCGGCGCCAATTTCCGATAGGAATAACTTTGCTATGTACCTACGGCAATAAAAAAAGCACAGGGTCAAACATTGGATAAATAGGGTTATATTTACCCCAGCCTGTATTTAGTCATGGTTAACTTTATGTTGCCATGTCCAGAGTCAGATTTTTTGAAAAATTAAAAATACAAATAATACCAAACAACAAAAAAGATACAATGAATATGGTTTATAAAGAAATTCTATATAATAATAATTAATAATACACAAATTCATTAAAATTTTTGTTTGTTTGTTTTGGGCGATATATTTGCAGTTTAACCGTATGAAAATGTCTTGCGTATATCTACAAATGTTATTAAAACTTAAGAAATTAAATTATTTTCCATTTTATGTTTTTCCTAATCATTATTGGTACATTATTATAACGATATATACATTTTTATATTTATTTATATATATAAATATATAAAATTATTCAACAATCTTATTTCTTTTACTGTAACTCGGTAGCGACGGGTATAATAATTCAGCTATATACTGTTTATCACACGCTGATGTGAAATAAAAATCTAAAAAAATAAAAAATCAATTCTACTATTCACGTTTCGACCATTTCGACATTCGGTCCGCACGAACCGCTATACCAATTCTCCCAATTAATTAATTCTTCCAATTAACAATTGTTCTAAAATTCGGCGAACTGTACACTGGGACAATTAAATTTTGGGAAACACTCGCCATTCCCCGTGCACCACGAGTATTTACTACATACTCGCTATTTGATTTACACTACAAAAATAGATATTATTAAATATGGGTAAGTATAAATAAAACAAACGAATTTTTTTTAAAAATTTGTCCTTTAATAAATTACATTGCAGTTTTCAACTAATAATACATATAAATATATAGGTAGTGATTTTTTTTTTTTGTGTTATCTATGTGAATTCGAAGCAAAAATTTGAAAAAAAAACCCCCGTTCAAATAATATTCGAACAGTGTATTATAATATTTACCAAAAAAAAAAAAAAAACATTATTCCGGAATATTATATGGACGCGATGAAACGCACGCAAAGAAAAAAAAATTACATCTATTTGTAAAAAAAAAAAAAAATAAATAATTAATTAAAAATATTACACGTTCCAAAAAACCCCGGAAATATGATGTAACATATGAAATAATATTGTCTATGCTATATTAATTCTATAATAATTATATATTCCGTCATCGGAACGTATTTATTAAACTATATATATATATATAATTATATTATCGTTATCGATACACAGGACTTACAATATACATCATAATATATATTATGTGTATGATGCGGGTATATATAGGCTGCAACGCAGGATCGAAAATAGGAATTTTTTTTTTTTTTTTGTCTTCAATACGAATCTCTTTTTAATACGGTGTAGGTGTGTAGAAATTTCTCGTGGTCATAATGTCGTTTGGGCGCGCGTACACACAGTTCAAACGACGTAATTGACCGCGTGCGCGTAAGGCGCGTGATAGACCGCCGGCGACGGATGATAGGCGGCCGCCACGTGATGCGACACGTACGGCACGGCGGGCAACGGGTCCGCCGCGTAGTACACGTGTCTGTACACCGGTTCGGTCTGTTGTATCACGTACGGTTGCTTGACGACCGTCACGTCCGGTGACGCCAGATGGACTTTCGGCAGAATCACCGGCGACACGTAGCCGTACGATGGCGCGGCGCACACCCGCGTCGAAGTCGCGGCGACCGCCGCCAACAGAACGCAGATCGCCTGAAACGCGAAATCTCCGTCATTGTCGCGACCAAGGGCGTCCGTCTATGAAAATCCGGGGGAACGGGGACGGGGACGTTGTATTTTTTAATTGTATTGACTACATTTCTGTTAACTGCATGTTGACTGTCATACGTAATTTTTGCGATTATCTTAGAAATCGCGTGATTTAATATTTTAGCAAAAATTATTAATTATATTGTCATTAATGTATTTAATACAAATTATAATATTTTACGTACGATAATCACGGAGATGCCGGGGGGGGGACACATGTCCCCCTCCTGCCCCTCCCCTAATGGACGCCCTTGGTCGCGACTATATATACTTAGACCCATGCTGCGCAGGTCGTTACGGCGGGTTTAACATAACGGTGAAAAAAAGTTATTTTCCGTCGCGTTAACGTTACTTTTTTTGTTATTGGTTTTTTTTTTCCCCCGACCAATTAGTTTAATTTTGAATTATTTTCATTTCCGAAGGTTTTTAAAGTGTTGGCGCACAACTGCACTGTTCGAGAAGTGGTACGTATAATCACAGGCGTGCGCACAGGGTGTGTCGTGGCACACCCCGTGGCCCGTGGCTTTTTGTACAACTTTATTCATTCAGGGACTTTGTTTGAATTTTAAGCAATAAATAATAAAAATTAGAGAAAATAAATTAGGCGCTCTAGCAAAATTTTTTAATATTCTAATGTAGGTTACTAACCACTAGGTATACCTATTTTTACAATATAGTATATACCTATATATTTGGTATAGGTATAGGAAGCACAACATTTAATCAATAAGTTTTTATGAATTGATATTTTGCATTAAATTTATCCTTTTTTTATAGGTTGAGAGTTAGGTTAGATTTGCTTAGGCTCATATAAGGGAAAGCGGCCCAATTTTCTTCATGGCACACCCCATACAAAATTCCTGCGCTGCACGCCTATGCGTATAATACGACGCTTCTACGACGAATAAGAAATGAAACGACACTTCGGGGATTTCATATTACGTGTAGAAATTATTGACAAAAAAAAATGCATATAAATTAATGATTTTTTTTTTATAAAAATCAAACGGACGATCGAATAAGAAAAAATTAATTGTGTTTAAAAAAAAAATGTGTCCGGCTTAACTTTAGCGAGTTAAAAAATTTTTGATATTCAGATCTATCGGTACGCGTTTTCAGTGCAATTCACGAGACGAAAACAGAGCTGTAGGCGTACCTACGAACAACATTTAATATAATATTTTGTGTAGATTCCGAGTTGCAGAGGGGAAAAAATGGACTGCGTGGACTATAATAAATAAAAATATTTATACAATATATAAAAATATAAAAATCAATATTGTAGGTACCTATCTACTGCTATTAAGAACGATATAATTTATAAAATTAATGAAACGTTCGATGTTCGTGTGGCACATATTTGCATTAGTCCTTTTTATTGTCATACAGGAAAATTATTGCTACCTACCAATGTATTTACGTTGTAAAAGAAAAAATTTCGTTTTAATATAGGTACGCGTCGTGAAAAATCTTTATAAAACACGTACCAAAACGTTGATTTTTTTTTTTTAAGTTATAAGTAAACTATTTTTTAACGTTTGCACGCTTATATATAGACACCGAGTAAAAATTTAATTATAGGTACGTGAATAAATTAATTTTCATTTTATGCCGTTTGGCAATCAAGTACTTATTATAATATTATAACAACTATAACAACCAACAATTATTACGTTATAAAAATTAAATTTAAAAAATAATCATAGCAAAACGTCAGGCGGCAGAGAAATAATGAAGTCTGCGTAGAGTAGGCGTTTTAAACGATTAACGGTTTAACGATAACCGATTTAATTATTCGTTATATATATGGAAGTTTATCCCGAGTCTGAATGGAATCAGAAGAGTTTAAAAAGTTGTTAATCGATAACCTATATATATATTTTTTTTTGCGCAAAAAGCTTTCAATTATTTACTAGTGCATTATTATCTACCTACGAAGGCAATTGTTAAAATTAAAAACGAATATAAAAAAAAAATATCTTAAAAAAAAATATATATATATTATAAACTGTATATTTAAAACGTTAAACGTTCAAAGTGTAATCCACAAAAATTTTTTTAGAAAAAAATACATTGGGATGATACATATAAAAAATAAAACGTAAGGCCAGTGTAAAAGATATATAGTATACTAACTATTATGTATATAATAACGAATTTTTAAATTTATACGACGTACAAAATGTAGTAGGTAGGTAAGGTACTCACCAAAAATTTCATTGCTTCAAAACTTCAGTCGCAAAGACAAAAATATAAATATATCAAAATATTTGGATTAGTATACGTACTACAATAGATCTTGTATCGTATAAAACCAAGGGTTATATACCTTTCTGAACATTCCCTCCATCTCGATGGCAGAATAACCTCTGTACAAGCACGCCCATTTCGCAGCGGAGTTCCTGGCAACGACCTCTATTACCATTACTTTATTTTTAATTAAACCTATTCGCTTGTCATAGAATAATTATGTGTAAAATCGAATACAATAATAATTTGCGTTTGTATTGTTTTTAATTACAAAAGAAGAAGAAAGCGATGGAATGAAATCAATTCATAACGATTGTGTGATTCTTTTTTTTAATTAAAATATTTAATAGATTTCGTCGGACGTATATTTCAGGCTCAAAAACGATTTGGCCGTAGTTCAACTCATGTTCAGAATGTTTGTTCGGATTTAAGAAGTTTATATAATATTTTTAAAAGCTTCAATCTTATACATCGGTATAGGAAATATGTATACATATGTTTTGACAAATAAAATTTTATGTTTTAAGATATACTAATTTTTATAGTTTCTTTTCACGATAGCAGAAATATTTTTACTAAAAAAAAACAGCACTCGTTAAAACAATAAAAAGACACCTATGAAAGTATATACTTATTAAAATAAACATACCTACATTTAAATATTAAAGCTTGTACAATTATTCTTCGTAATTAGAATACCTACTATACATAAATATTTATTTCAAAGCGTAGTATTTCAATCACAATACGCATAAACGTTCACAATTAGTGTGACTTTACATTTTTTTTTCTTATGTACTGGGCGCATACCTTTCTCCTTCACTAGCTTTCTTATACAAATCGTATGTATTTATATTAATGATAGGATACATTCTTATAGGGAACAAATTAAATTTTTACTTTGTGTTCATTATCTCTTGAAAAACGTTGGTAAATTAAACCTAAATATAATTTTTTAAACTGAAGAACCTAAATTTAAAGGGAAAAATCCTGTTTTCCCATATAAACGAGGATTTCACTAAGTCAAAGTCGTGTACTTGTAATTTACATATAGATAAAAAAATAATATAAAACGCGGAGAATGACAAACAGCTATTAAAGTGTAGCTTGAACATTTTGATAAATTAAAAAAACGGTTTGGCCAAATTTGAATAATAGCCGTTTTGAGTGATCGTTCAATATAGGTAATGGAAGCTGTAATATGTATGGGCATATCAATGAGATCAAATAATACAATATTTTCTTCAATAAGATTAAATGTTATTTTGAACAAAAACGACAGAACATTAGGAACAAAAATACATTGGTTAATAAATAAATTAATATTATTAAAATTTAATAACGTCAATTTAAGGTATATTTGTAATACTAATACTTAAAACTGTTCAACAAAAAAAGTTTATTCACTAAGTCAATCCGATAAAATTTTATAGTTTAGCATTCTGTTGCGCAGTAATTACATGTTCGTTCATAATCATTTGATACTCTTGGAACCGCTGTGTCATTCTTTCGGAAGCTTTAAGAAATTTATTGGTACAATTTTGAGCACACCTTTCCTAGAACACAAAAGCCACAATTACTCATTATTTACGATTTACATAAAAACACGGTAGAAAAAATGACTATTGTACACATATAAATGAATTAATACACTTAATAACTTATTTATGTTAAAAATATCTTTTATAAATATATTATATTATATTATATTATTATATTATAAATATTATTTAAATATGTATTGAAACAGCTAGGTAGTTAATTCTTCAATACATACTAAATTTATATAATTTTGCATTATAACTTGTGTTTATTATTCTCTTACGAAAATAATTTACAATAACTGTTACATTAAATTAGGCTGTTTTAAAAAATAATTCGACAACTACGTTAATTAAAAAAAAAAAAAAAAATAGGAATTTATTAAATTTAAGAATCAATATTTCATGAAAATTAACTTACTTCATCACTTTTGAGATCACCTATCGTAAAATCTGTTGCACAATCCATAAAACATAATTCCGTTAATTTATTATAAGACTTAAATATTTCTTTTACCTGCAAACATAAACAATATCATAATATTAGTAAAATGGCCATCGTCATGACTTTGAATCGTAATAGGTGTTAAACAGCATATTAGGCACACGTACCAATATGTATACAACTTACGCTGGCCAACTGAGAAGCATCGAAATCCATATTTTCTGTAGGGACATTTGAGTTCTCCATAATTATTTTTTACTGTAGAAATTAATATTTTATGGTAGAATTGAATCGAATATCACGAAATCTTGTATTAAATTTAAAAAAACTTGACCGACTGAGACCGGCGAAATAAAAATCTACACAATAAACTTATTACTTAACAAATATTCGGTTAAAACTTAAAAATCGATTTTTATTGCCCGTAATATCACGTTATAAATTTCTTTATCACTTTAATATTTTTTTTATTCTAGGTTAGGTTAGTTTAAGTGGGTAAATACCGAATACATGGTGTAAAAAACTGTAACCAAGCATGTAACTAGTAACCACCGTGGATTGAGTATAATTTCTTTTCGCTATTGTCAAAGATTGTTGCAATATAATTCTAAGACGCTACAAATCCTGTGATGATTGCCCTTACTTCTTGCTCACTTTTCTGTGATGAACATATTATAAACTTGATTATATACATAATACATAACCAAAACAATACAATATATTGTAATATTTACATTTGTGGCGAGATTAATTCATAATAATTAAAAACGAAAGCACGCCTACATTTTTTAAAAATATTTCACAAGTAGACCAAAGTAATTTATACCATACGACCTATCAAACATTACCGTTTTACTGATGACTATTACAGTCTCGAAGTGAAGACCAAATGGTTTTATTTACTTTACTGCAGAACTAATTAAATAAAAAAAATGTAGAGCATAATATTATTAAAATAATAATAATAGTCTTTCTTTAATTTATTCAATTATAATAATAACATATTATTACAATACAAATTATACAATTAAATCACATAGATATTCTGGTTGACAAAATTTTTTTTTAAGAATGAATATAATAATAATTATTTTTTTGGAATGGAAAGTAACATGTATAGATAAATATTTATTAAACTGTTCAGAAAGACATAATTCACGTTTACATCCCAGGTCTACCAATTATTATCCCATTTGTTGTTCCACTCATCTTGAATCGGTTGATATTTTTCAGTTGTTTGATCCGAAGACGATGCGTGAGTGTTATTGACATCCCAAGATGTCCAACTGTTTTTTCGTTGTACATTTCTGTTCAAATATAAATATTTAATATAACACTATGAATTAACACCAGATGTTATTTAATAGTGTTTAAATAACAGAACAACCGATAAGTGATATTCATACTTTTGATTTCCAGAAGAGCCATCTGAAATCAATGACGAGTTCTCCGTGGACAGTGATACAAAATTAGTTGAATGCGATTTTGGCGGAGCAGAAATATTACTGCCAGTAATGTTTTGCCACTCTTTACGGCTTAAATCACTTACCTAATATTTTATAAACATTTATAAAAAATCATTTATTACATTTTTATAAATTATGAAAATACAAAAATTTAAATCAATTGAGTACATAAAATGTCTTTTTTAAATTTTAAACATTTACCTTTGTAGTCATAGTAGAAAATTGTGTAGATACATCATCAATTAAAGACCCTTCTTTTATCTAATGATAGAAATAAATAAGCATAACATAAATCATAGGCTACATTTTAAAATACGATCTAATAAAATATTTAAACTAATAAAAAAAAAAAAAAAATTAATAATTTAAAGTAAAATACATTCGTTTAAATTAAAGTAATATTATTATAAAAATAAAAATCTATTTAATTACTAATAATAATAATGCAGGCCATAGTAATAAAAATCATGCGACTTACCTTTGAGCTTAGATCAGTAGTTATATCGGATACCTTTTGAGTAGCTATTCCACCAATTTTAATGGCACTTTGTGTGGCTTGAGAGGCTAGTTTTGATGCTGAAGATGAAAATAATGACCATCCCTATAATTATTTCATACCAAAAGTTTAATAAATCAAATAAATATTAAATAAACAATGAAAACCCCATTTTGAGATTTATTAATTTTTTAATTGTGTAAAGAAATAAAGCGTAATTAAAATCAACATAATTAAATATATTGATGAAATGAGTTTTGTTTTTGAAATTATCGTTAATGCATATTTCTAAAAATTTTCCAAGGCAAATATAAAATTTTAAAATGGTGTTTTTTTTCATTGTTTCAAGTACATTATACATCTAGTAATTCATTTATCTTACACTAGTGAACGAAGACATCGCTGAGTCAATAAGATCTTGAGATTGACTTTTAGGCGCTTGTTCAACTGTATTGCCAAATCCAGAATAACGCCCACCTTGATTTGGAGGCACATTGCTACAACACAATCACAAAATAAAAACTAACCACTATCAAATTTGTGAATATTGTATGCGTTGTAAACAATATGTCTGTTACACAATAATTTCTCTGAATGCATATATGCATTCATTGTTTTAAAGACATTTTCAATCGACTCACTCGGGTCTAGTCATGTTTTCATATTGTTTTCTGGCGAAATACGCTTCTTTTTCATCTCTGACTACGGTTGGACTGACAATATCATTTTGATAACCAGAACTGATCTCATTATAAGTATTAGTAGACGGTTCATTAAAAGTTTGCTTCTGCGACTGGTTACTCTTCCTAAAACAAAATAATACGTGCATTACAACATGGTTATTAATACATGTAATTGATTTTAATTACATTTTCATATGATCTACGTTGTAATCATTTGCCGATGATTTAGTAGGACTCCATTGTTCTCCCCTCGCTAAATTCAGAATCTGTATTAACAGATGGATATCAATAAGTCATGAAACATTTTATAAAACGGACAAGTATAATATAATTCTGTTCACCTTATCTCTATACAGAGCAGCCGCCTTGGTATTATATTTCTGTTCGATGGTCAACGATTCACTCCAGTCTGGTTGCGATTTAAAAAATTCCATAGCATTTCTATTTCCACCGACCTACAAGTCAAACGTAACAACATTCTATAAAACACTTGTACAGACGTACTTTTATATAAACATACTCTCATTTTTTCTAGTTCTAAGTCTTTCCAGGAATCCATGGTGATGGACCGAACGAATGACAAATGGACCCCGAGACCTCTGTGTTTCCCTGAACACATCAAACAAATCCATATACCGTACGACACTGAGGCCCATTGTGGATTGTGGGAACCGCATTCGAAACATTTCTATGGAATATACAATTTTTAAAGTCAAGTAGTTCATTCGTCGGAAATCGATCGATTTCGGTAATTCTTACCGAGTTGTCCTGTTGTGTCATGAGTTCTTGAAGGATTCGCGGAGTTTTATTGGTCAAATGTTTCATGCTCATGGTGGTAAACAATATAGAATTGATTACAAAAAAAAAAACCGTCTATGACGAACAATACGAATTTAAAAAGAGTACCCCTGACCAGCTGTAGTTCTTTCAAAGAATTTCATTTATTATAACTAAGCTACTATATATTATTAATTATTACCGATTATATCAGAATGTTTCTGCGATTACGCAAACGATTACCCATAAACCAGAATCCACTATATAATACAGCGACTTAAAAGCCAAGTTTTTGTAATATTATTTTACAGCCATAGTTTTGCTGATATGACGTGTCGCCTTTCACCGATAACGCCGTTATCTATGTCGTGTTATCATTTTTTTTACGAATGATAACGGTTATCACCGAATCGCGTTTATCGGACGGAATGGCGGAAAACAGGTGTTTTGTGTTTATGTATCGGTATAATTTTGCAATCTATTTACGAAATGATTCACATTTAATAGATTAATATTCCCATCCGTTCTATTTATTTTCTACCGCAAAAAAAAAAAACCACAATAAATTTCAAGCTCTAATGCTCAAATGAGTCACGCGATCACCGTACCCCCGTTCGCGATCGTATGGTAAAAGTGACGACGTTAACAAGACACCGATACGACTGATATTATTTAAGTAATCCTGTAATAAGGCACCGCGAACCAACAAAGAAACTCTCGGTGTCATTTGTAATGCTCGATTGCCGTTAGCGCGCGTATATTTTTATACACACATTCCGGCCTATGTATGTGCGCGTTAATTATATGTTAGTAGCACGACCGCGGTTCAACTCTTGTCCAGACGTTGTTGACGACAAAATGAGGTAACCGGTAATTGTGTGTTATTTACATTGTATCCAGTACCCGCTTAATTGCATAACCACTGTTCGGGAACATGGATCCCAGAGTACAGCCTTCCAGCAAGTATTTCCCAGGTAACTATAATCGTTGGCGCACACTGCTTTTATTTGTCGTCTAGTCAAACGTATTGTATTTACACGGTTAGGGCGAAATTGTTTGCCTAATGTGTGATTTTGTGTTTCTATGCTCGAAAGGCAAACTCGTCGTTTTTATTATCACGTCATTGCCAGTATTAATGTGTATGCTGTTTTACCAACAGTTGCGTATTTTGTTTTATTCGTATATTGAATTGGGAAGGTTTTTTATGACCATAAGTATTTAATGGCAGTTTGATAGTATCGCTACAGTTATGTATCGATTATTTAAAATTTCATAGAACTTTGGTATTTTCCTATTATGTAAATGTAAGCGGATTATGTGTATAAGGTATAAAACCTGTTGTGATTTATAATTGAATTGTACAAGGGGTTTTAAAAGTTTTATATACGCTAATTGTTAAAGTATAAACGCCCTTATAAATTGATCAATTCAGCAACAATTATTTAATTTATTGTTTTTAAATTATTATTATGTAATTTCCCTGTTGTTATTATTTCAGTTGCAATGACTGATAACGAAGAACCGTATCCTAGTCTTTCTGATTACCACGATTATGAGCCGAACTTAGAATTTGACGATACTGAACTACAAAGTCCAACAGCCGATATCGGTAAATTTACTTATGAGAAATATTGTTCGATTTTATCTGCCTAGCTTTATTCAAACCAGTGTAATTAAAAATATCCAATTATATTCTCCAAGTCTCTACAATTGTTTAGTTTCTGTTATTAATAAGAATTGGCAAGTGGCGACGTTTATTTTAACAGAAATAATTTATGTATAGATGAAAAGCAGACATTTTATTATGACCATAATTAATTACACGCAAAAATAATAGTATTCAGTATAAAATTACAGTATATTATTATGTAAGTTTATAATGTTTATACGTAGGACGGTCCAAATTCATAAAGTAGTTATTTCATGGTAAATATAATTGTTGTATTTGTAATTATCACGAAAAATTCTTTTGATATATCACTGCCATGACTGAACATAAATAATATTTAAACATTTATTTAAAGTAGTAGAGTATTAATCTAAAATACCTAATAATCTATAATCTAAAATAATAATAATTCGGATTATATTTTTATCGACTGTGTAAACTTCAACAAAATGAGTTATATCATTAAACTAGTTATAAATTGTATTTTATTACCATTATCATTAGACTTGGAGAAGAGTTTAGCAAATGTAAATGAAACTGGAGGAACATTAGACTATATGGAATCTCCCGTTTCTGATGGTACTATTGAAGAAAATTTTGAAGAAGAACTAGTAAACGCTCCTCAAATCGTTGAAGGTACGACATCAGTAAATGACAAGGAAACTGGCAATTTGCTAGATGATTTAGAAGCGGATGATGTAAGTATAATTCTTATCAATTTGTTAGACAGTGTATTGTGGTAATGTGTAATTCATTTTTCTTTTTCTGTAGTCTAAAGAAGATGAAGATTTCAGTGATGTTGCCAAATATGGTGTGGTTGATGTAGTAGGTGATGATGCAGTTGGTCGTAAAATTATTGTCGTATCAGCATGCAAATTACCAAGCAATAAAGAAATCGATCATCCACGGCTTCTAAGGTTTTCACATATAAATAATTATTACATAATTCATTTCAAATTGTTTTTAAAACAAATTTATTTTATTTAATAATTAATCTGCATTTCATTTATTCAGTTATATAAAATAAAATAAATTATTTTTGGACTAATTTATTTGTATCAATAGGTATTTGATGTACACTCTGGATAAATTTGTAGAACAAGACTACAGTTTGGTCTACTTTCATTATGGGCTGACGAGCAAAAATAAGCCGACACTGTCGTGGCTATGGCAAGCATACCGTGAATTTGATAGAAAGTATAAAAAAAACTTAAAGGCTTTGTATTTGGTTCATCCAACTAGTTTTATCAAAGTGGTTTGGCAACTTTTCAAAGCTGTTATTAGGTAACTTATTTAAACACAAATTTGTTTATCAAATTCCTAAAATAATGTTAATAATTATTTTTAGTGCGAAATTTGGAAGTAAAATTATATATGTTAATCATTTACAAGATTTTAAAAAGTATTTGGATTTGGACCAATTAAATATTCCTGTACCAGTTTTAGAGTAAAATATATACATTTTTTTTTAATTATAAAGTAAACTTTTATGTTACGATTTAATGTTTTTTACATTTTATCTTATTTATCAGTCACGATGAACAATTAATGAAAAAAATAAACAAAGGAAAAGTGTCACAACAAGTGGAAACTGAACCAAAACCTGAACCGTTACCAACTCAACAATTTGGTGTTTCATTACAGTTCATAAAAGCAAACAATAATGGAGAAATTATTCCTCCGTTGGTACGAAAGTGTGTTGAATACTTAAGTCTCCCAGATGGTAATTAATTAGAAATCAATCAAATGCTAGTTTTACATATTAATTATAATTATTTACTGTACAGCTTTAGAAACTGAAGGATTATTTAGGAGATCTGCAAACATTAATCATGTAAGGGATTTACAGAATCGTATCAACCTTGGTGAACCAGTAGACTTTGGAAATGATGTGCATCTCGCAGCTGTTTTGTTAAAAACATTTTTACGAGAGCTTGAAGAACCATTAATGACATTTGATTTATTTGATGAAATAACAGAATTTCAAAGTATGATCAAATAAATAATTTTCAAATTATTATTACATATTATGTACATCGTCTCTTCAATTCGATCTCTTATATCCACTTATTTTATTACTTCATTATAAATACGAAATAATGTTTAAAAATTCATTATAAATGTACTAGTAAAAAATTAGTTCAAATGTATTTTTGATTTCAGTACTACCAAAAGATGAACGTCCTAGACAAGTGAAAATCCTGATATTGGAAAAACTACCGCTTGACAATTACTATTTACTCAAATACCTTATACAATTTTTATCAAAAGTAAGTGTTTATTGTTAATTCCATTGACATTTATTTTTACATATGTATTGTTAATTTAAAGCTGTTATTATTATTCGATATGTATTTAAATAACAACTGTAAATCCAAACCTTTTATTAATATTGTAAATTTTGATTTTAGGTAATGGATAGGTGTGACCTGAATAAAATGACTTCTTCTAATCTAGCAGTTGTATTTGGTCCAAATTTAGTACGTAGTCCAAATAGTCAGTTATCTTTGGCTGCGATCGGTCCAATTAATGCTTTCACTGATTTTGTACTCGTTAATCATGACCAAATATTCATTATATGATGACTGTATGGACCATATTAAGTATTCCGTATGTATTAGTTTGTGACATGATATATCACATTCCAAAACCTATAACCATTAAATTTAGTTTACTACATGTATTGTTAAATTAATGATTTCACAATCATTTAATTTAATTATTTACTTTTCAATAAGTATTATTTATTTTCTATTAATTTAATTTTTTGTATTACTATTATACCCAACTAATTTCAATAACTAAAAGTATAACACAAAGTAATCAATGTTCCAAAACCAGGAAGTTGAGTTGAAGGTTTTTATATAATTTTTGAAGTATTAATAATAATAATAATAATATATAATACTGACTATTGAGCGTAATTTTTATAATTTCATAAACATCTGTATGCTTATAAGAAATGTTTTAAAATGAAAACCAAATTTTTAACATACATCACATACTGTAATTGCTGTTATAGTTTTCTATGGTTTAGTTAAAAAAAAAAAGAATAAAAATTCTTGTAGATTTTAGTGTAATATTTTGACGCTCATTTTTGAAAGTTTATTTTATGACAAAACTTTTTTGTTTATTATAAGCAATAATTTGTTGATTATTCATATTATATATCTAATCATTGTATTTTTTTAATCTAATGCATTATATAAAACTAAATTCTTTTACTTATTTTTCTGATTTTATTATTATATTTTTTTACCTTTTTATTTTTATTTTTATTATTATTATTATTGTGTATTAATAATAATAATAATAAATCTTTCTTCACTTATAACTAAGAAGTGACGATTTCATTTCTAATGTTAAAGATCCTTAAAAACTCAGTCTTAGCCTTAAAGTGTATTTATATTTACTATATTTACTTTTGCTGTAATATAAGTTAAATTTAGAAAGTATTATTAATTGCCCATTCAGATTTTGATAGCTAAATAATAATGATATTTTTTTCTCATCTCAAAGTATAATAATTTGATTTATTGATGAATTCCTTAGTTATTAGTGTTCACATTAATGTAATCCATTACATACTTATACACATCACTACACTAGGTAATGAGTACTCATACCTTTTGTTCGGTGCATTTTTTTACGCATATCTTAACTGATGTTGTACTTTTAGGCAATAATGTTTTTATTCTATGAATATGTTAGTTGTGTAAGACATGTCTACTTAACACGTTATAAAATATTGAGTGGTTAAAGTTGATGCTGGTAATTACTAAGAGATTTCCCTCCCACTTTTTTTCCGACATGTTTCATCTCCTTGACAATAATTTATATGTATATTACGTTGTTTACGAGATCTGAAATTGTGGTACAAAATGTACAACGCGTTTTGTGTAAAATTAATTTTAAAACGTGTTAAGTGTACAGTACATCAAACAGTATCGACAATGCACAATTGTACACGAAAAATCAATTTTGTACAAAATTATTTATAGTATTAGTACCAAAATTGCTATACATTTTGTGATATGTACTTTTTTTTAACCTGTATGTGTATGACACATAATTAATATTACGATCAAATTTAATGGAACCTTAATGATATGTAATTATTTTAACATGTGGACTATTAGGGTCTAGTTGATCGGAACTAATTGACGTTTCTCTTAGTCCGTCTTAATTCAACATGTAATGAAACATTAAAAACTTTCACGCTAGGTAGTAAAATTATTCCAGGCGCTACACTGATGTAAACGTATCAATTTTTTTTTACATTTTTAGTCTTAGTTTTACAATTATCTATAAATTAATTATTGAAATATCAATCGTGATTAAATATATAATGTACATAATATTATGACAGTTCACTTTTGGTTTAATTTTAAATGCAATACGAAACCTCTAATGAAACATTTATGTTGTGTTATTTCTATAATATGATGTAAAAGAATATTCAGACTATTTCCTAAATATTAGTTTATTGCTATTAAAAAACAAAACTATATATTACTATATAAAGTGCATAAGTACTTTTTATATTCATACTCTTGCAATGTGTCTGATTTCATGAAATTGTATAATATGAACTGTTTAATTATTACGTAATATCGAAATGCTTTAAATCGAACATAGTTTTATGAACAACCTATTGTCCGAAGATTATAACCTTTATGTTTGTATACCAAAGATTTTGTGTATTTTAATTTATAACAATTTTTTTTTCATTATTATTATTAAATTTTAAATTTATTGGAAAATTATTATTATCGATTGTTACCTAATTTATGTACAGATAATATATTAATGCATCTATCTATTCTGGTCAAATAGTTTGTAATTGGAATTTAGTGATATTTTGTATATTATTGTTTTAATATTATTTTGATCCATTTCAGTTTTTTTGTACACAGTAAAATATATC
Organism: Slavum lentiscoides; assembly: GCA_032441835.1. Lineage (NCBI taxonomy): Eukaryota > Metazoa > Arthropoda > Insecta > Hemiptera > Aphididae > Slavum > Slavum lentiscoides. Next base: position 7,521,823 of record CM063717.1, on the reverse strand, counting down.
AGTATTGTTGACGCATATTTAATTGTTGTTTTATAATTATTTTTATACTTCCAACAGTTTGTTTTTGAGCCTTCTCGTGTTTCTATTACTTACAAACAACTGGTGAGGCAAATTTTATTCTCGTATACAAAATAATGTGACGAGAACTTGACAATATTATCGAAAGTAATAAATATAATAAATCTATGCGAATAACAGATCGTCTGCCAAAAACATAAAATATATATATTGCGCTAAAACATATTAATAACAATTGAAATCGGTCAGTATTGAAAATATTTATTGAATCAAAATTTTATTCTATCTGTGTTGATTATCACGACTACTACGCCAGTCGAATCCATTATAAGGCAATTTGGATTCGATGAATGGTGAGATCCATGTAATATACCATTTTTTCCCAAAGACTGTTTCTACGTTTTGCTTCAAGCCAAAATCGTAATTACCGTCTTGTTTTTCGTGGCATACCAGACCTTTGCGTACCTTGTCAAAGTGATAAATTAACAACAGTGTTGACATTGTCACGGCCACAATGTTTAATGTCAGTAAAACTATAAAAATCTGACCTCTGGTCAAACGAAAACCATTTACGATCGCTTGGATTGGCACTAGAACCGTCAAATCTGAAAACTGAACAGTCGTTTCGCAGTATATAACATAGTAACCGATCAGAATAATCTCGTAAAAACTGGCTGCAGACAGATACAACAAAAACCATAAAAAATACCGTCTGTTATAATGGCCCACACATGACGCACTGAACATACAGTGATGATCTCTGGTAAGTACGCAAACGTCACAAGCGTCACAGTGCCAACACCTTTGAGGCATCGTACACTGGCAAACGTCACAGTACGTAATACTATTGTCTGTAAAAAAAAAAACAAATGTTAAGTAAATATTTCTGTTACGTCCCTTGTCATAACTCGCAAGTTTTTACGGTTTTACTTATTTACGATATACCTTTCGACGCGTGTTTGGACGACGGAATAAGCATTCGGCCGATTACCGACGAATCGGTGTACATAAGAGCGACGAAATTTGTCATCAAGTTAAAGGCTACAAATGTCAAAGGCAGTACATGCGTTAAATACCAGACCGACAGTGGCCGATATATGTGTGGTAATATGTGAAATACGTCAACACAGTAATACGCAAGTATGGACACTAATAAAAACGAACACAACATAATCTCTGTACGACTTTTTTTCCTAAAGGCCTTAGTTAGGCCCATGATGACGACTTTTTGCTGCTGTCTGGTATAGTCACTACACTATATACATATGGAAATATTTTGGATAAATATTTCTTATCAACTTGTTAACCCTTCAAGGGTATATTATAATGTTTATAGTGTAACCATAGTTACACGTACACACATTACGGAAAGCGTAATAGTATATAATGATTTACTTCTCTTAAATAAATTATATTGCCAACTGCTTGTGATTATTATTGGTTTATCGAGAAAATTCTTGAGGATATATTTTTTTTTTAGTATCCGGTCATAATTATCAAATTACTCGCGTACAATTTGTATTTCTATTGGCGTTTGTTGTTGTGGTTGTAATCTTGTACACCAATTCGACAAATAAAATGTAGTAATTTTTTTTACTTTGAATGAGAGTTTCAACTTTTTACAATGTTGTAAAAACAAAAACAATTAAACACGCCTAATAAATTGATACATTTTTTTATTTTTGTTAAGATACAAATATAACAATCTTCATAATAATAATGAAAATAATGTATAAAATAGTAAAGGAAAAAATATTAATTAATAACATAATAATTGCCATGTCCCAAATGTAGAAGTAAATAATAATATAAATTTTATATCAGTTTAATATATACATAAAATATTTATGGCACGAAATAATTAAAACAAATTAAATATAATTTTCTTATTTTATAAAATATAAAAAAAAATTTAGTAACAATTATTAGATATAAAAAATAATGTATGGTTTATAATCAAAATAATATGGGCATCACAGAAGTGTGGACGGATAATTTAACAACTCTTAATTTGAAAAAAAAAAAAAACTTAATAATTCATGTTTATGGCAGTTTTACTTTTCAGTAAACCATTTACTCGAAATAAATTTCACGTATAATAATGAAAACTTTATAAAAAAAACTTTTAAATAACATAAAAACTTTTTACTGAAATAGTATTCTTCACAAAGATTTATGGTTTTGTAAGTGTATTGTATAAATCATATTTTTATCAGTATATTGTTAAATACGTTTAAATTTATATTATAAAATGAACAATATCACACTTAATACTGAGAACATTGAGGTACGTGTGGCAATTACTACAAACGTATACATTTCATAAAAAAAACAGTATCGGCGGATATTTACCGTTTACGTGTTAAACTGAGCTTGAAGTACATAATGGTATTTTTACTTCTTACTTGTTTTTTGTTCAAGCACCGTTTTTATTCTTTTAAGTGCAACATTTCATTACACTTGGTAACAGATTAATGGTTTTAAGGCATGTACGACTGACCGTCAGGTTTACTATCTAATCGTTTACGCCCCATCTGGGTTCGTGTTTGAAATAATTCCCTTATGAGAGTCGCTTTTTCTCTCTCTAATGTCGATATTCTTTCACTTTTTTGTCCTAGTTCCTACAAAATAACATAATACACAATACCATTTTCGATACGACTTTAAAATCAAGTGAAAACCAACCTCGGTGAGTATATGGTTACGGTGTTTAAGTGTAGCCATTACTTGAGGATTTTGGTGTAACATTGTTCCGGGATTGTTTGCTGAATGCACGGCCAAGTTCATGTGCAATGGTAGACCACCCCACCGTTCACCACCATCCGTTAGGGCAGACAAATGCCTGTTAACCTCCAAGACTCGAGCTCGTTGTAACTCAATACGTTCCTGTTGTGCTTCGGTCCACTGGTCTTGCTTTAATAATCGTTGAAAAAAAATTTAAAATTAAAAAAAAAAACAAATCACATTTTGTTGTGTTTGACTAGTAAAATATGTGTAAAACCGTACAGTATGCGAATTAGTTCGTCCAAGGTACTTCATTTTTTCTTGTACAGCAGCAATTTGTTTATGATACCAGTCTCTCGCTCTTTCGACAGCTTGAAGACCGTGCATAAGAACTTCTTTTTCCTGTTCAATTTGCTTAATTCTTTTCAGCTGAATAAAAGTAAAAATTTAATTATTACATCAACAATGTAATAAAAAAAAAAAAAAATGCACAAAAATATTTACCATATTATAATCAATACCGCTCTGAAGAGTATGGCGCCTTGGTTCCCTTCTACGTTGATTTATTCTTTTATACGTTTGTTCACCTGAGAATAAAATATAATATTAACATCGATATGAACGATATTTCGAGGATCAAACTACTACTCGATTGTTTTTCACTCCTAGAACTGCTCTGATCATTTAACAACACTCCGAGTTGCCAATTTTGCAAAGCCGTTCGTATTTCCGCCTTATCGATTATACGTTCGCCAGAGGCGAGCTGTAAGCCACGTTCTAAACCCGCCGCAGTCCTTGGAGGTTTTGGCGGTCCGAAGAGAGACGACGATGTGGATTTTTGTGGTAACTGGTGAGCTTCTTTATTATTATTGCGTTCCAAAGCTAGTTGTGGCATACTCAGTGTCCTTTGCTGAGTAGGTCGAATAGCGGCCATATTTCCATTTGTCCACTGTACATTCGGTTTTATGTCTACATCCAAGAGCGGAGCAGACGGAGGTCGTACAGAATCACTGTCCCGGCGACCGTTTTCCATTTGATTTCGAAGTAGGCACATTTTTAAACCGGTGCAGAAACGATCGAAAGACAGTAGACCGTTTGGCGGAGTCACTTTTCGAAGACTATCCAATACTCCTTTCGGTAAACCTTTGGTACCGTCGTCTTGCCACCGCGTTTCAATTTCTACAAAAGAAAAAAAAAAGTATGAAGATTTACGTACGGTATGAAAAAAAAAGTTTTAATCGCCTACCAGAGAACTTCACGTAACCGGTCCGCTTGTCGTCTAAAATGTCAAACAAAGTTCTCATGGACAGAACGAACTTTGCTGGCAACCCTTCGGCGGACGAACTGTTAACGTCTCCGACATGCGTTGGAGTCATGACAATTTTGTTACGTACCTACCTGGTACACGCAGAGAATAATCGTTGTTATTAAACAGTACGCAGAGGAACCCAACGGATTTCAGGATCACGAACGACGGGCGTGTACTCACGTGATTCGGTGCGAAGACAATAATATTACACGTGGAGCTGGAGACGTACCTGGTGGGTAATAACAGTGTCTGCGTCGTCTACAGACAGCCGTCGTCACTCGATCTCGGTCGGACTTTGTCGCGGCGATGCCCTAAAAACGTACGCGGCCGACAATGAAAGGAACGCAGGACGCGGCAGGACGACGACGACGACGACATGGCCGACCGCTGGCCACCGTTTTACGGATTTAACGGCCGACAAAGTCGAGTCGATGACGACGACGATCGCGCCGGACTCGCGACTGACACCAAAAAGGTCCAAACGGCGACACAGACGGAACGCGGGGACGGACGGACTACGCGTTTGCTGTTTATCAACATTCAACAGGTGCGCCGCCGCCCGCATATTTCCGTCTTGGCCGCAGTGCCAAGACCGATGACGACGGTAGATCGCGCTCTCGTCCTTTCACCGCACTTGTCCAAAGAAATCGTACAAGTAAGGTCCGCATACGGTTGTTGAGTAGGTGTTTAAAGGTAATGGATTCGGCGGGATACGTTTAATACGACGGTGTTGCCTACGTTTTCATAACATATAACATATTACGTATTGCGCGTGCAACGTGATTTTATTATTCTGTGCTGGAGAGGAGTAAGCCGGCGATGGACGGACAGCAGCCGCGACAGTAGTCGATATATACCTGCTATAGTTCATACTATATTTATTAAATAACGATTTTTAAAAACGCAACTTTTAAATTTATATCACGATTTTTTTTATTTATTTTTGATTATACATAATACGATTTTCTATTACGTATAATCAATGTTATTACGTAAACAAACGCTGGTATTTCAGCCGTCGGCAATGTTCCTATGACGTCAGAGAGGAACCGTCTAACGTCGCCTCTGGATTTGTACTTGTGTACAGTAAATTACACACACACACGCGTATGTACGCGAAGCGCGCGGCTGTAAAATAAGTAGAATTGCGCATGCGCAATGATCATCGTGAGGCTCGTTTTTCATCTCTTCTGTGTACTAAAAATAGATGTGGTATTATGGTAAGCCCGCAGTCGCGGCACTTTCAACAACAACACACAGCGCTTAATACGATAGATATCGGTACAAAGGTTGCAGAGCGGTGGAATTGATTCAAACGGAAACCGTTATTATAAAATTGTAATATTGTAATATGTAGTTCTGTCCCATTCGAATCGTCGCTTCGGTTTGTTCGTTTAAATTTGTTTACTCGTGTCGCCGTGCTTTTTATTCAAAATTTACACTAGTTAGTGGTTACTGATATATATATATATATATATAATTATAATTATTTTTATATGCTTTTAAATTCCATTATTGTAAAGTTTAATTTTTGTTTATGAAGGGAGGGAGGAGTGATACACAAGTCGCCTCACCAAAAAAATACAACCAAAACCGCCACTGGTATGTACCTACACCTACGACTGCGCGCGCGTTTGCAATGCGTTTCAAAAATCGCATGTTTTTCGTGGAATGTGCGATACGCAGCGAGAATCAATTATGTTTCATATACGCATTCGTTGTATAATCACAATATATTTGTCGACGACCGTGTTTAGAAAAATGTAAATAATAATTTATACGCGTTAAATTTATAGTTATTTATATCATCGCAGTGTTTTATTGTATTACCGTATATTATTGAGTCAACGAGTCGTAGGTACGTCGTACACATATACGTGTGCTTTTGTTGTTTAGCCGAAAAATACACGTTCGCAAATATTAATATAATATAGCGTACTAAACGTAGATTAAACTACACGTTGTTTAAAAGGTATTGGAATTTGGTGTAATATTTCATAATTTTTTTTCGTCGATGTAAAATCGAAATCCATTTAAAACTGTTATGTATTGTCATTGATTATATATATTATTTATAATCAATATTAATTTTTAAATGCGCGCGCATTCTTTTCACCGATGTCGTCCGAAACACTGACGGAAATTCGCTGCTATGTCAGCGGCCACCGTTCGTTATTTGCCAGGACGCGTCGCGTCGGACACGTCATTTTCTATTTCGCGTCCACACATCATTTTCTATTTCGCGTCGACGCGTCGTTACGGCGAATGCAGATTTTTTTTGTTCGTTCAGAATCGTCGCAGCGATGACCATATCGAACGTACGTAATGTTTTGCAAACGTTTGCGTGCTCCACCGGACACAGGGCCGCGTCACGCACTGGACGGCAAAAATCGCGATCCGGGCATTTCTTAGACAGTTAATCGCGTCTGAAAAAATGCTAAAAAAACGAAAAACAAAGTAACGACGATGTGGCGACACGCCGCCGGTGTAAAGTTACCGACGGCACGCAAATATCCACGTATTTCGCTTTTTTTTTTTTTTTTAAAGATTCTTGTCGAAAACGTACGCGTACATATTGAACGACAACGCAATTAAACGCAATATATAACGTTCGTGTAAATAAATAAACGTCTTCCGTTCTAGTCCGAACGATAACGGATACAAACGATACAAACGCGCGTCGTATTATATTATAATATTAGATAATATTCAAAGAAAATGATAGGTATAAAGAGTCGAAAAAACGTGAAAATAAACGGTCGGAAGAAAGAAAAATACTACGCGATCGTATATTCTTATTGCTTCATAATAACTTAAATTATATAATATTTCATAATTTTTTTACATGTTGACGATACACACATACGAAACCCAACTTTCGTTATACCGCGCTGCCGCCGAAGACAACGACAAACCCCGCGGCGCTTCGCCGCAGTGGACTACGGACCGACGTTGATTCGAAAGCGTACATCCCACCGGCCGGACGGAGACGGCGGCCACGATAAGGGCGCATCACGCCTGTACGACGTCGACCGATGCAGAACTACTCTGCAGTTACAATGTCTAGTTACGACCATGTATTTTTTGTCTTATCCTCTTGTTTGTTGTTCACCCTGTTTTCTTCCATTTTCAGCGGATTCCTTGTATTTTTTTTTTAACTACTACTATAGTGGGCGACACGAAAACTGGCCGGTGACCTCGCGACTCTAGCGGCCGTTTCGCCTTACGATTTAGTTTTTAATTGATTGCCGCGCTTTTTTTTTTTAACTGAAATCTCGTTTACTGAAAATATTTTATAAATCAATACTCGCGGTAACCGCGTAGTGTGTACGCCGTATGGTAAAATGTATATTCAGTTTTCGTGTCGCGAACTATATACTACGTAGTATACTTGTATTATACTCTATGGCGGCCAAAATCAGTCGTACAAAATATTTTTCTCGCTCTTTTATTTCAATCGCGCCATAGAGTATATTACATAGATCACGATTAAAAAATTAAGTACGGCAGCAACTTCACTGATATCGGTGAATTTTGCGCAGTCATGAGAAAAAAGCAAACAGATTGTTTTTGCGTGAAATTATGACTTCAGTCGTGCGCCAAATATATTACTCTACGGCGCCATAATAATCAGTCGTACTAAAATATTTCTCTTCCTCTTTTATTTCAATTGCGCCATAGAGCGTATATTAATTACATGGTAATGATTAAAAAATTAGGTACTTAATTAACTTAAAAATTAGCAACTTTACTGATATCGGTGAATTTTGCGCAGTCATGAGAAAAAAAGCGAACAAATCGTTTTTGCATGAAATTATGACTTCAACCGTGCACTAAATGTATTATACTATATGGCGCCAAAATCGATCTTACAAAAATATTTTTCCTGCTCTTTTACTTTAATTGCGCCGTAGAGTATATTATATATAGATTAATTTTTTAATCATGACATAGATTATTACTCATATCGGTGAATTTTGCGCAGTAATAGAAATTGTTATTCCATTAAATTATGACTTCAACCGTGCGCCAAATATATATCACTTTATGGCGCCAAAATCAGTCGAAATTAGCCATAGAGTATATGTTACGTATAGGTCATGATTAGAAAATTGGATATATGGCAACGACTTTAGACCTGGTTTATACGATGCGTAATACTTGTCACTCACATTAACACCACACGTGTGAACATCTGTGAATAGTGCATAGTATTAATAAAACCAGGAGGGTGAGTGAGTAGAAACCTGTCCTGTATTTTTACTAATGACAAGTAGCAGCTACCACCATCCTATTTAGAATCATCATATCTTTATAATATCACCTTTTTTCTCTTATTATCACTTATTATTATTTACCATACACTAATAACTTATGTGAACGTCCAAGTCTAGTTGCGAGTGACAAGTATCGTGTAAACCAGGCCTTACTCATATCGGTGAATTTTGCGCAGTCATGGAAATACACCCAAAAGTGTTATTCCGTGAAATTATAACGTCAATCATGCGCCAAATATATTACTCTATGGCGCCATAATGTCGTACAAAAATATTTTTCCTGCTCTTTTATTTCAGTTGTGCCATAGAGTAGGTATATTTTGGGATAATGATTAAAAAATTAGGTATGACAGCAACTTTATTTTATATGACGTTAGCTGTGCGTCGAATATATCACCTGCTCCAAAATCAGTCGTACAAAAATATTTTTTCCACTCTTATTTCAATTACGCCATGGAGTAGGTACCTATAGATTACATATTATATTAAGTTTACACATGCACAGTTTAAACCGATTTGACCCAATACGCATAACTAAAACGGTTTACGTAATTCACATTTTGGAATGCGGATTGAAAATAACTCCCAGATTATAAAATGCATATATAAACGATAAACACTGAACATTGTTATAACCGATTTACAGTTTAATGAGATGTGTGTTACAGTAATTCGGTTTTTAGTTGTACATCTAAACACGCGCTTCAATCCGTGATATCTAAATGCGAATCGAATTAATACGTGCATGTAAGCTTGGTGATAGATTTTTGTGCACGGATACATAGCACACAATTGCTGCCATACCTCAAGGTTATTAGATTATAATCTAATTTTGTAATCAATGTTGTAGTGTTGTCTGGTGACTATTTTTCCGTTGTTTTTCTTTTTTTACGGATACTTATATAGGTTTGAAATACCGCCCCTACGATCTTTTGGATAAAAATTGCCGCCCTGGGTCATCGCCAAGGTCTTTTTCTAGGTAGGTCCAATAGGACGCCAACAATAATTATAATTTATATGATCGGGTCATGCGAAAACCAAATTTCAACCCTGTTAGAAAAATAAAACAACCCTGCGATTTTCATTGCAGATGAATTATTATGTTTAAGATCGGATCACTGGTAGGAGTGCAGGACCCTTGGCCGTCGCTCAGCTCGTTACCGCCTACCGTCATCCCATCTTCACGTCAAACGGACGATGTACAGAATACGAGTTGTATTTGTATATAGAATTCAAACGTTTTTCCTTTATCGCTCATTAATGAAATGTTCATGGAAGGAAAAAAAACATTTCAAGATATTTACTACGACCGCAACCGCGGTCTTGGGTACACGGTATATTATGGTTAATAATTGTTGTCATGCCGGCTAGGTTTTACCGGACCGACATTAAATTTCCTGTCACTTTGGTTTGGCGTTGTTTTCGTTCGTCGGCTGTCGTTCTGACGGTACTCGTGCGCTTTTGGAGAGTTTTGTTCGTTCATTTTGTGAACTTGTGGTTGTTGTGTTTATTCGAATTGTAGCGAATTGTTTCTCCGCTATGGATTCCGAAATCACGAAGAACGGCGACGATCAAATGACGGCGGAAGAACGCAAGGTTTATGACAGACAAATACGTCTATGGGGACATGACGGACAGAACAAGTATGTCGTCGATAATGGCGGTTAAACAGTGTTTTCATTTGTTTGTTTATTCGTTATTCGTCAAACAACATTATTATTTTTATTTCTACTACGTTCAGGATAAGAGCTGCGAAAATACTTTTGATCGGAATGCAAGGGCTGGGTGCGGAGATAGCGAAAAATTTGATATTAAGTGGCATTCGTTCAATCACTTTGAAGGATCACACCGACGTGTCTATTTTGGATCGTTGTTCGCAGTTCCTCATACCGCGCGATAGCAAAGAACGCAATGTAAGTACGTTATTCGATTACGACGGAACTCTTCGTTTCATTAAGAATTATTATCAAATCTTCTTAGTTAGCATTATTGTACGAAAATACTTTTTATTGAACCATAATGCTTTGTATTATTTCTAATTGATACGTTATATAATAAAAAAAATAAAAAATTCAAACTCGTTGAAGCACAACAGCAATTCTGTTTTATCGGTTGGGACACTGTTGGTAACGATTAGAGATCAGATGTGGATGGCTATTCAAATCCATTGGACGCGCATTTGAAAAAGTCGAAATGTGCAATAATTATTCGCTCAAGAATCTTTATAATGCGATTGTTTTTTTTTAAAAACTGTAATTCTATAAATTTAGGCAAATTAATATTATATTTTGTGAAATTGTATTGCATCTATCAATAAATTCTAGTTACGATATTAAGTATATAATTCACAATAAATTCATGATTTTAGCGTGCTAAAGCAAGTCTGAGTGCTGCACAAAACTTGAATTCAAATGTCAAAGTCACTGCCGATACAACGCCCATCGAAGAAAATGACCTTAGTTTTATTTCCTCATACGATATAGTCATAGCTACTGAATGTTCTCAACAAACTTACAAAAAACTCAGCGAGGATTGCCGAAAAGTTAAAGTGAAGTTATTCATAGCTGATGTATATGGCTTGTTTGGTTATTTTTTCCAAGACGTGTAAGTAAATGTATAATTTGGTGAATAACGTTCAGTTTTTTAATAATTCAACTTTTTAGCCATTTCAATCATTCTTTGTATGACGGCATATTCCCAATCGAACAAAAGGATGTCGTAGTTCCAAAAACAAAAGATATGTTGCCTTTTTATTTGACAACAGGTATGATAGTATTCATTGTATTTTTCAAATCAATATCTTCTAGATAGAAGCATACAAATTAGTGATGAGTTTTTGACCCTGATTTTTGACATCGAACCAAACTTTAACATTTTTTTTTTTTTTTTCTTGAATCCGAACTGAACCGTACCTTCACATTTATAATTAAATGTGCTGTGGAGATATAACAATGATTATGTTTATTTTATAGCGTTATTGAGATTTCAATGTGATTGCAACCGTAAACCAAATCCCGATACATGCGAAAAAGATATTGAAGAACTAAAAATGATTATTGGGTCTTTAGATCTAGGAAATCTAAACGTAGATGCGTTTGAAGAATACTATAAGTAAGTATATTTAATTAGAATTTATTTTACCAACATAAATTATAATATTGAATTTGTTTTATTTTAGTGAACTGTTTTGCGAGCTGAGTCCGACGACTTCTATTATAGGCGCAATGGTAGCCCAGACAGCTAGTAACACAATAATGGATAAGGCAGTTAAGAAGTACAATGTATTTTTTTATGATCACATTGAACACGAAGGAAAGTTTCATCTGTTGTAAATTAATAATGTAACTGTTTATTATTTTTTTAATTTACCTGTATGTTTACTTTAAAATTACTATTATTATAAGGTTTCGACTTAATTTAATAATATAAGATTAGAATTATGAAAAACAAAATCAAATTTGGTGTTTTTTTTTTAATTTTATAACTTTCAGCGTATTATTTTGTTTGTATTGATCTACAAAAAATTATATATTTATTAAGTAACAGTGGCATAGTAAATTTCAAAGTAAACCGAGCAGTGTTCATGGTTCCGAGAGGATTTGTCTTGAAAATCATTCATATTTAAGCGCTCATATTATGACTCGATTAGTATATTACTACTGGTTACATTATTGTCAGACCAACAGTCTCACCTATAACGACTAAAATTTTTAACTTGTTTATTACACATTCGTTTCATGTTATTCGTTCATTAAAATAATTGTCCACCTTTAAGTCAATTGGTAGGTTCTCAGTTATGAATAATTTGTAGTATTGTAATAACTTCCATAATATTATTGAAAACAATAAAATTACAAGGAGAGTATATTGCGAAATGCCCATGTGCAATTAATTTAACGAGAAAAAAAAATCTTACCTTATTTATATGCGTAGAAGACAATTTTAGAATTGTTACATTAGACTACCCGAGTATGTTTATGTCAAACTGTTTTTCAGTTTTTTTCCCCCATTATTGCAGAAATTAATATCAAAAATAATATATCATACAGGTGATACGTTTAACGTAAATAAAACACTCATTTTTACAGTAAAAGTTTGTTCAAGAATATTAACAAAATTAAAAGTACTGTTTATTAAAAAACGGCTATATGCATTAAAATTTCAATAAACTGGTCAACATCTGATATTTACATTACAATACAATTTTCAGAAATATATGAAATCAAAAAAATACAGTATTGCAAAAGTTATTTGTTTTAGACTGAATTTTTATGAAAATAAATTAACACAAAAATCGACTGAGAAAACGAGTGATCAACGTTCCGAAATGAAAAATAAAATTATCAGCATTGTTTACATTTTTTATTTTATTATTATTCCTTCAATAATACAATGTAATGATGGCAACACAAAAACAGTGGCTATAAAATAAATGAAATAATTTTAATCATAAAACGATTGGAAAATTAAATATATAACAATTAATAAACATAAAAAGTGACTATATTAAGTTTCCGTTGACTGATGAAGAATTAGCTTTAAAGAAAACGGAATTTCGTAGAAAATTTAATATGCCTTCAATAATTGGTGTAATAGATTGTACACACATACGAATTAAAAAAATTGCGGGTAACTATGCTCAGTTGTACGTAAATAGAAAAGGCTTTTATTCTCTAAACGTTCAAGTAAGTCTTAATTATAGGTACTATTTTCAAACCTCAGGTGTATCAAATACATTAATTAATTATGTAATTATAAAATTTAGGTAATTTGTGATGCAAATTGTAAAATATTGCATGTAATTGCTCGTTGGAGAGGAAGTGTACACGATTCAAGAATTTGGAATGAAAGTCTTCTCAAGGAACAATTTGAAAACGGTTCAATTAATGGAATTATACTTGGTGATGGTGGATATGCTTGTACTCCATATATGTTAACTCCAATTCTTAATCCTCAAAACGATATGGAACGACGGTACAATCATGCACAAATCAGAGCAAGAAACACAATAGAAAGATTATTTGGACAAATAAAGCAACGTTTTCGTTGTCTATTGCGTGGAATGACTATTTGTCTCGAGAATGCTAAAGTTGCTATAGTAGCATTATCGGTACTACACAACTTAAAATTACATTTTAAACAAAACTTGGATGCTAATGATATATATGACGATGATAGCAACAATAGTAGTGATGATGATAGTTGTAATGAAGATAGTGAGAGTGAAGAAGACACAAATGAAGAGAGTAATAATATTGTGCAACCAAACCAAAACAGAGGTAACAGAGCAAGAGCACAGTACATACGACAATATTTTTACTAAAAGTATTATTATAGTATTTTGTACTATATTATTAAGTATTATTGTAGAAAGTAAAGAAATAATAATAATAATAAAAAAAAATAATAATAATAATAACATTAACATTAACATTTTAACATTTAAAGAGATATTATCATGCATTTAAATTTAATCAGAACAGTCTGAATCTTGTAACGGATTTAACAATCCTTTAGTTTGTGCTTGGTAATATTTCAATTTTGCTGCGTTGATGAGAGAGCGTTGTTGATGTTCTAAAGTCATAAACTTTTTTTCTAATTCAAACTTTTCTTGCTGAATTTGTAATAAGTTTTCTTCATATTCAGTCATTTTTGTATCTAATATTTTTTTGGCAAATTTATCTTTTTTTTTTTTTTGGAACCTAATAAATAAAAAGTAAGTTAATCATAAATGTAACCAGTAATAAAACAACAATGAAAAATAAGACTTGTTTTATTATCAGTTACGCTAGTTATTTTTTTTTTTAATTACTTAAAATTATATAATAACAAAATTGATTACCTTTTTAGTTTTATTTCATCTAATTCCTCAAGTTCCGGCTTTATCTTAGAACAACTTTGAATATTGCTTTGTATTTCCTGTATGCCTTCATCATAGATCAATACATGATCAATCATTATTTCCTTTAAATTAAATTTAATTCATAAATAAATAAATAATTCAAATTAACTTCAGAGTAACCTACATTTCTTACATTATTCGTTTGTAAAATCTCTTCTAAATTTTCCTCACATATTTGTAAATCCATAGAAGTAGTAGATGTCGTTGACTCCTTCACTGATATTATTTCATCATTACTACTAAGGATTTTGACAATCTAAATTATAAAACAAAATGTCATAGTTAAAAATAAAATATAAAAAATAGCGAGCAGTGGGGTATTATGGATATCGGGGTGTTGTTTTATTATAATTTGAAAGCAATGATAAATCATTGCATTCGATAAAACAATTATGAGCGGAGCTTCGGTGTAATACACTTTGTTGAAAAATTTGAAAGAGTTATGATTTATAAATTAATAAATAATTTTATTTCGGTAGTTTTGAATTATATTTTAGGTGCTTTTGAGAAAATTGAAAATGACCTCTCTAAAGTACCAACTAGATGCGATTTGCTGTTAGAATCTAAAACTTATATTTAACATTCAAAAATCAAAATTGAACGGTGTTACGAAGAGAACAGAAAGAAAACCTTATAAATATATAAGGTTGATATATATAATTTATAAGAATTCCTTATATTTACTTTTTTTTTAAAGCATAAGATATATAACTAGATTTATGATTTAGTCTTTGAATTTGTATAGAATAAACAATATAAATAACAAATGAAAATCAAACTTTAATAACTAAAACACTACAGATTTTTTTTATTTAAATTTGCATTTTTCTAAAAACTACTAAGGTCAAAACTGTTTTCATATTTTTTGTATTAAAATTATATATATATATAATACCTTTTTGTTTGAGTCATCATTATCGCAGTCAAAATGGTTTGTGTCTTTAATAAATTCAATTGGCATTAAAGATTGCAATGACAAGTCCAACTTGTTTAATGATTCTGGTGGTGGACCGCCTCCAGTTTTTTTTAAATTTTGTTGATATAACGACACATTTTTTTTCGCTTCAATTTTCATCCTTTTCCACTCACCTTTAATTTGTGATAAACTTCTTTTAATTTTCGCATTATCGTTAAACTCGTTGTAAATTTGTGTCCACCCATCTTGTTTTAATTTGTTTGTATTTGTGTTGCAATTTTTATTTTCTATAATTTTTATGAATGGTGTAGCAATTTCGGTTAACAGTAGTTTTTCGCAATTTTCCCAATTTATTCTTTTTTCTTTATTCATTATAAAAACTAAAAATATATGACTTTTTAGGTATTACACTATTACGGAATACAGAAATTTGAAATAAAGAAATGTACTGATGATAAAATACTGGAAAAAAAACAAAAATAACAACAATAATCACATAAGAAAGAGTAACATCTGTGTGAACAGTAGCGGTATTCTTAAAATGTAAAATATATTTTTACTCTTACGTTGGCAACAATTATTTGAAATACGAAAATTGAGGGGCTGTTAGAAGAATGCATGATAAACCATCAATAATCCGTAGTTTACAAAATCTTAATCTAGACCACTTATTTAGTTGATTATGAATAATACAATCTAAAATCAGCGTTAAACTAAGGTTTGAGAATTAAACCAAGTTTTCGAAAACTCATATTAAACCTTAGTTTTTGATCTTGACTATGAATAACACCGTTACGGTGTTATTCATAGACAAATTGAACCTGGTTTAAGTAGGGTTCAATAGGTGTTGAACAACAGTTTATCATTTTTGTTATTCATAGAAGTTAAACTATCCTTAGACCATGAATGGAGTTTAACGATAAATCTCCAATTTATAAACTACATAATACCTAGGTTTAAAGCTGGTTTAATGTGAAAATTACTACTAACTTGTTATTTTTTGTTCTAATAAGTTTCATAAACATATTTTAATTACAAAAATGGACATCGCTGATGTACAAAATGTTAGACAAGCAAGACATTTGAGAGATCTGCATTTTAGACGGCGAAAAATTTATAAAATACGTAAAAATCCATATAAAGAACTTAATAGCAATGAATTTCGGAAAAAATATAGATTTTCGAAAGTACAATGTTTGTTTATCCTTAAAAAAATTGATGCCTTTTTACCTAAACCTTTAAATAATCGAGGAAAACCGATTTCACCGATCATACAACTTTTAATAACACTTCGTTATTTAGCTAGAGGACAAGTAATTATTAATTTATATTATGTTTACTAGTTATAAATGTATGGAATATTGAATTATAATATTATCATTAAGGTTCAGGATGATAATGGTGATTTGCACGGTGTTAGTCAATCGACAGTAAGTCGATGTGTGAGTAGAATTTGTATAGCACTAGCATCAATAAAAAGTGACTATATTAAGTTTCCGTTGACTGATGAAGAATTAGCTTTAAAGAAAACGGAATTTCGTAGAAAATTTAATATGCCTTCAATAATTGGTGTAATAGATTGTACACACATACGAATTAAAAAAATTGCGGGTAACTATGCTCAGTTGTACGTAAATAGAAAAGGCTTTTATTCTCTAAACGTTCAAGTAAGTCTTAATTATAGGTACTATTTTCAAACCTCAGGTGTATCAAATACATTAATTAATTATGTAATTATAAAATTTAGGTAATTTGTGATGCAAATTGTAAAATATTGCATGTAATTGCTCGTTGGAGAGGAAGTGTACACGATTCAAGAATTTGGAATGAAAGTCTTCTCAAGGAACAATTTGAAAACGGTTCAATTAATGGAATTATACTTGGTGATGGTGGATATGCTTGTACTCCATATATGTTAACTCCAATTCTTAATCCTCAAAACGATATGGAACGACGGTACAATCATGCACAAATCAGAGCAAGAAACACAATAGAAAGATTATTTGACAAATAAAGCAACGTTTTCGTTGTCTATTGCGTGGAATGACTATTTGTCTCGAGAATGCTAAAGTTGCTATAGTAGCATTATCGGTACTACACAACTTAAAATTACATTTTAAACAAAACTTGGATGCTAATGATATATATGACGATGATAGCAACAATAGTAGTGATGATGATAGTTGTAATGAAGATAGTGAGAGTGAAGAAGACACAAATGAAGAGAGTAATAATATTGTGCAACCAAACCAAAACAGAGGTAACAGAGCAAGAGCACAGTACATACGACAATATTTTTACTAAAAGTATTATTATAGTATTTTGTACTATATTATTAAGTATTATTAAGTATTATTGTAGAAAGTAAAGAAATAATAATAATAATAAAAAAATAATAATAATAATAACATTAACATTAACATTTTAACATTTAAAGAGATATTATCATGCATTTAAATTTAATCAGAACAGTCTGAATCTTGTAACGGATTTAACAATCCTTTAGTTTGTGCTTGGTAATATTTCAATTTTGCTGCGTTGATGAGAGAGCGTTGTTGATGTTCTAAAGTCATAAACTTTTTTTCTAATTCAAACTTTTCTTGCTGAATTTGTAATAAGTTTTCTTCATATTCAGTCATTTTTGTATCTAATATTTTTTTGGCAAATTTATCTTTTTTTTTTGGAACCTAATAAATAAAAAGTAAGTTAATCATAAATGTAACCAGTAATAAAACAACAATGAAAAATAAGACTTGTTTTATTATCAGTTACGCTAGTTATTTTTTTTTTTAATTACTTAAAATTATATAATAACAAAATTGATTACCTTTTTAGTTTTATTTCATCTAATTCCTCAAGTTCCGGCTTTATCTTAGAACAACTTTGAATATTGCTTTGTATTTCCTGTATGCCTTCATCATAGATCAATACATGATCAATCATTATTTCCTTTAAATTAAATTTAATTCATAAATAAATAAATAATTCAAATTAACTTCAGAGTAACCTACATTTCTTACATTATTCGTTTGTAAAATCTCTTCTAAATTTTCCTCACATATTTGTAAATCCATAGAAGTAGTAGATGTCGTTGACTCCTTCACTGATATTATTTCATCATTACTACTAAGGATTTTGACAATCTAAATTATAAAACAAAATGTCATAGTTAAAATAAAATATAAAAATAGCGAGCAGTGGGGTATTATGGATATCGGGTGTTGTTTTTATTATAATTTGAAAGCAATGATAAATCATTGCATTCGATAAAACAATTATGAGCGGAGCTTCGGTGTAATACACTTTGTTGAAAATTTGAAAGAGTTATGATTTATAAATTAATAAATAATTTTATTTCGGTAGTTTTTGAATTATATTTTTAGGTGCTTTTGAGAAAATTGAAAATGACCTCTAAAGTACCAACTAGATGCGATTTGCTGTTAGAATCTAAAACTTATATTTAACATTCAAAAATCAAAATTGAACGGTGTTACGAAGAGAACAGAAAGAAAACCTTATAAATATATAAGGTTAATATATATAATTTATAAGAATTCCTTATATTTACTTTTTTTTAAAGCATAAGATATATAACTAGATTTATGATTTAGTCTTTGAATTTGTATAGAATAAACAATATAAATAACAAATGAAAATCAAACTTTAATAACTAAAACACTACAGATTTTTTTTATTTAAATTTGCATTTTCTTAAGTGCTTTTTTTTTTTATTCTTTTGATCATTGTAAAATTTTATCAAGATTTTTAATGAATCGCCAAAGGCATAACAACACAGTCGAATTTGTTAAAAACGCAGCGGCCAGAGAAAAACAAAGGATATATTATTTATATAAAATAAAAATAATTAATAAATATAAAGGAAAAAATTTTCTTTAATAAATCACAAAAAAAAAAAAAAAGTAAAATAATATAATAATAATAATAATAAAATAATAATAATAATATATAAACTCAAATAAATGTAACTTTTAAATCAAAATTTTGAAAATAAAACCAAAAATAATATTATAATTAAATAAATAAATAGAAAATAATACATTATATATACATACATACATATATATATATATATATATATATATATACATACATACATATATATATATATATAGATGGTTTAAAATAAAACTAATTTGCTCAAAACCAAAATATATGAACACATCGTCGATTAACATGGAATTATCAAGTCTTTTTGAAACGACTTTTGTTTCTTGTAATTAATTAGAAAATAACCAAAATATTATAGAAAAAAAAAAAAAGAACCGTTTTAAAAAGCGATATAATAATTGTATATTTTCTTTTCGAAAAAAATTCACATTAGACATCACACAGAAAAAAAAAACTATATACACGTGTATCAAAATAATGAACTCGAGGAATATTTTTATCCAACATTTGATTGTTATTAAAACAATTTTTTTTATACATATACATAAAATTCATTTATATATAAATGAATTTTTTTTTATATATGTATTATAAATATATATATGTACATACATTTGTTTTCGTTAGTACTTGTAAACTAACAGGTAACACTTTTGACTAAGTACTTTTTTTTTGGGTTTAATTTTAAAGTGAAAATGCACTAGTTTTATTTATCAGATGACTGATGAATAAAAAATAAAAACCGGCAGCATTTCTTAATCGATTTAAAAAAAAAAAAATTTATATATATATATAATTAAAATAAAACCAAAAATTTAATATCAGAATATAAATAATAAAACGTGCGATTTACAAAATATTTATTATATCCATTTATCCGTATTGTATCATTATTATTTATTATAATATAGGTACTTGTATTTGACTGTCGAATAGAAAAAAAAAAACGTACATACATATATAACAATACAATAAATATTACGCGCGATGATAAAACGAACAAAGTCGCGTTTTTCAGTATTATATCGTGGAATTTTCTCATATTACCAAATAGCATTGAAAACAATGGCTTGCGGTAGTACAAAAAAAAAAAAAAAATGTATATTAATTACACACAGTTGCAAATAGAAACAAACACAAAAAATTGAATTTCAATAATCATACACCGGGTTAGTGTTGTTGTCGAGTGGATGTGATCACCCCAAAAAATTAAATAATAGTTACCATTATGTATACACGTCTTATTCGTTTTTAGTCAGACGATACGTTTTTCACGATCTCACTATAAAATCGTTTAAAGACGTTTTTATCTTAAAATCTTTCAGAACAAAATAAAAATAAAATAAAAAAAACACGAAAATGGCTGATATTTTTCGTCTGCGCATAATAAAAAAACCCACTCGAATATTAAAATTATTTATACATTATATTTAGGCCGGAACGACGAGTGGTAAGAATATTGTTCGCAATTATAGAAAAAATAATAATAAATAATTAAATATATATATATATTTAAATAAAAAAACAACGCAACAGCAGTGTGAGTGTGTGTGCAACAACAAAGGGATAGTGGTAAGTGAAAAAACATGGAAAATTTACATATGATAAAAATTCTGATTTTGATACCTACTGTATGTTGAAGAGACACTTCTATTGTATATGAATTACGATACACAATTTTATGTGTGTATGTGTACGATGTAAATATTAGACAAACTGACGTTTACTATTTTTTTGGGATATATTATAAAATAAATTTTCGAAAATAATGTTGATACACACAGACACACAATTTTTTTTATATAAATATAAATAATAATAATAATAATAATAATAATAATAATAATAATAATAACAAGTAAAACGAATGACTTAAAATTTAAATAAAATACAGAGCGAAAATGGGGTGAGCACATTATTGAGACGTCTCCCACAGATTATTATCAAATATTTAAATACCAAAATTACAATTTTTGTTTTAATTTAATAACATTTACACAGGTAACTCAGAAAATTTCACAATTTTTTTTCGCGCTTAAAATTTATGTTTTTATAGTGTAGTAATGACGAGACTGACTAGAACCACCCTTATATACTTTTTTTTTTAAAGGGATTTTTATAAATTATTAAAATTGTACAAGTAAAACTTCACCATGTTGTTTAAAATATTATAATAAATCATTTTTCATTTGAGGTGAACTATTCCGTTTGTGTTGGGAATGGGGATGATGTAAAAACAATTTTTTTTTTTTTTTTTGAACAATTTCTTTCTTTTCTTACAATTAAACATTTATATTCTGATATTAATAATTTCTTAATCTCATTAGATTTATATACACATAGCATTTCATATTGACAATTTTTCTTTTCAAATTTAAATATCATATAGTTTGTATAATTATTATAACATAAAGGTTAAATGCAATGAACATGTAGGAGATTAATTTTTTTTTATTTTTTAAATAAAAAAAATTATATTAAATAAAAAAAATGCGCTCTTATAAAAAGTATTTATCGTAATTTTTTTCAATTAATTTTTACATAAGTAAAAAACTTGTATTAAAAAAAATGTATGTTACCCTTTATATGTTATGTTATCGAAATCATGACGGACTTACACCGACTCACACACGACACCAACATTAACAAACTGACACTCATGGAGATAAAAATGTGAGAGAAAACGTACTCGGTTAAAAATATTGTACAAAAACGTAGGATACATTTTCTCGTATTTTTTTTTTTTTTTTGCTTTTTTTATTGTTGTTTGTATATATATATATATATATATATATATATATATATATATATATAATTAGGATTTATACTAATCGTATTGTTATTTTAACATTATAATAGTAAAAAATATTAACATATGGGTTTTCGCAACATTACACTAGGTTGTATTCTTTGAGATTGGATTGTAGTATGGTGTCTTTCACTGCAGCAAAGACAAACCTAATGTTTTCGGTATCTGAAAATAATCCAACAACAAATAATTGTTTACATTTTTTTTTCTATAGTTTTTATTTAAATCATATTTTAAAAGACTTAATTTACTTTATTAAACAAAGAAACATGCAAACATTAATACATCACTTGTTAGTAAATTAAAAAGAAAATGTACGATATTACCTTAAAAAATCATATGCATAACTGTATAAGAAGAAATTTTATGACAACCATCAACATGCAAAAATGGATGTTCCAGTATTTCATTCAAGCAGAACACAAAACCTATTAATTTGAAAACCCACAAGAAAATGCAAAATCAAAAAGTAATGGCTTTTACGCAACGAGTGCATTGTAAAATATACCATTTAAACAATTATTGAAATAAAACAGGTAAAATACTGAGTAAAATAAAATGTAGAATTTTATTGATTAAAGTAATTATTATTGAAATACAAGCAAAATATAATATAATATAATATATAGATCTTAATTTTTTTTTATTTTAACATTTTGATAATAATAATAATAATAATAATAATAATAATAATAATAATAATCAGTTAAGCTAAATTGAATTCTTTTAAAGCACTTTGCATAATTGTATCTTTAACAGCACAAAACACCAGTTTTATATTTTCCGTATCTGATTTGTTGTAAAAAAACGAGTAGCATGTAAAGAAGAAACACAACATAATTAATTTTGTTATTAAACTATATTTTATATAAAAAAAGGGGAAAGACCAGTCAAATTGGAACAAATGGTATTTTATAATAACTACGAATTTATTACTTACACTAGTTTTTTTATAGGATAAATCTCTTTTGGATTCTAATAAATTGTAAACACAACAAAATTAAAAATTATTTGTATAAAGAAGTAATATTTATACAGTGAGTGAATAGTCCAGGCCCATTAATTATACACACATTTTTGAATTATTTCCCTATATAAAAACGCCGTAATAGAAAAAAAAAATTACACACCAAATTATTAAAAGAGGCACATAAGATTAATAAAACTGATGTTTGGACAATTTTGAACTATAAAACTATTTATTTTCATTTTTTTTTTTTTTTTTGTTATTACATGCACAACCATATAAAATACAATACACCGAAAAAAAAAACAAAAATCCCATAAGCTCATGCACAATGATTATCAATTCTGTCAAATACCTGTGGCACATGTGAAATGTGAATAAATTATTTTCTCACTATCAGGATTCAAATCCACAAACATCCTTAGAATAAACTCTCTTGCACTTATGGCGTCCCTTTGAGGACCTATGGAAATTATATTGATTATAAATATGAAATTGCAATTGAATATTTATTATACAAATTTTGTTCACTTTTTTATAGATTAACATATTTTATTGATTCATCACTATTTATCTGTTAGAAGTAGAGTGAAAATAAAATCATTCTTCGGTTTATTATTCAATAAAATTGTTTCAGTAATAATTAATTGACCACTGGACATAATTTTTAAAATGGTTATTTTACACTCATCAACTTTAAATTTTCAGAAATGTATCAAGGTATTTTATTCTACTAATATTTCAATCTAATGAAAGGTTCATTTAATGGGTAGGGTTTAATAGTAATGAAAAGGTACTAATTTACATTGCAAACTTTCAATGGTAAATTCAAAATGATTATAGGTCAGAGGATTTATGTTTTTGTTTAATATATAACCTGTAGCAACTGTAAAATGAGAATAACACATGCGATCAGGGTCTGGATTTTGTTTAAGATACATTTTCAAAATATATTGCTGAGCAGCATCATTGTCTTGCTTGCTTCCTATTTATCGAAACAAAATATTTTTATATTCTGATTTTTTTTTTTATATATAAAAAAAAAATTAATCATTTACATTTTAATAATAATAAAAATATTTTAACATAATCAATAGTTTTAAAATTCATATTTTATTATTTTTTAAAAATTTAAAACTGGACATTATTTAAATTAACCTATTGACATGTTTCAAATTATAAATTAATATAAAAGTAAAATATAATATTTATTAAGTATGTATTCGATATTAATAAACACAAAATAGACTTACCCTCAAAGTCTGGAAAGTAGTCTACCAGATGAGAGTACATGATTTTCTCTTCGAGAAGATCCTTTTTGTTCAAAAACAGTATTACTGATGAATGTTGGAACCAAGGATATGTTATGATAGTTTTGAATAATGCTTTAGATTCTTCCATCCGATTCTGGAAATTTATAAAGTAAATACTAAATGTTATATTGGAATAAAATATAAAAATACATACTTCGTTTTCGGACTCGAATAGAATTTGATCATATTCACTAAGTGCTACCAAGAATATGATGGACGTTACATTTTCAAAACAGTGGATCCATTTCCGTCTTTCCGATCTCTGGCCTCCAACATCGACCATTCTAAAATAAAAACCGACATTTATAATTATAAAAACAGCGAAGAAATTAAATATAATATCATAGCCAATTTACAAACAATAATGTAAGCGTTAGAACTTTAACATTTCATAAAGCAAAATAATAACACAAACATACATAATTTTTTCACTTAATAAAACAAAACGATATACAAAAAATAAGAAGCAAAACTAAATAAAATAAAATAAAATTTTTAAATTGTTAATACTAATTATTTAAATATAGACAAGGAATGGAAAAAAATAAAATAAAATGTAAACATATTAAAAGCCAAAAATAAATATGATGAAAGCTATTTAAATATAGTAAGTGCAATACCTCAAAAGTAATCAATACGAATGCTGCAATGATTGCAAGATGTACTTATCAGAAGACTATCGGCAGGTTAGTAACACAAATACTTATAAACTATGATTAATTTAATACCAATAGGCGAATAACAAATATAACAATTTAAAAGACTTTTTTTTTTAGAAGGAACATAATGACTTTATTAAGGGTTAGCTACTTCAGGATGTTTAGGGTTTTGGTAATGTACATATTGTTTTACAATGATACCTGAAGACAATACCATCAAGATCGAAAGGGTACTCGATAATGCCTGTTGTCGGAGCCCTAGCACGTAGAATATCCTGTTCAGTAGGTAAATAATCGGGGGCCTCGATTCTTGGTAAGTCGCTTAAGTAACTGTGTGAAATATTATTATGTATATACTTATATAAAAAAAAAAAAAAATACTACGAATAATCGAACAATTTTCAACATTTATTATTTTATTAGTACATAATGTATATACAAATAAAAAATTGTTGTCATTTCATTAGTTTTGATTTATTCCACATATTCATTGATGTATGATAGTATTGTTAATTTTTCAAATTTAATGCTGTCACCCTATCGCAAGCTCTAGTCGATATGCATATTTTAGTTTTACAGTGTACATTAGAACACAATATTTATGTTACTGTTATATTTATTTCGCAGAAATTGTTCAAGGAATAAATAATGTATAGCATTTGATTAGTATTATTAGCCATAAACAATAACATCCATGCATTTTAAAAATAAACTGGCGATAATATGGAAAGAATTAAATGTGTACT
Source organism: Slavum lentiscoides (assembly GCA_032441835.1). Taxonomy (NCBI): domain Eukaryota; kingdom Metazoa; phylum Arthropoda; class Insecta; order Hemiptera; family Aphididae; genus Slavum; species Slavum lentiscoides. The sequence goes on along the minus strand of CM063717.1, from coordinate 7,496,274 downwards.
GTCAAGTATGAACACATGCGCATGCAAAAAAAAACCGATATATATATATATATTTTAGCTTGTGTATCATGTCTTTGTTTTACCTAAACCGAATTTCTTCTAGATCGAACGGGTATTCGATAATGCCCGTCGTGGGTACCCTTACTCTAAGTATATCTTGTTCTGTAGGCAGATAATTTGGACTGGCCACTCTGTCTATTTCCATTAAATAACTGTAAACGAGTATCAAATTATTATTGAAACAACATATTTTAGCACCAAGCAATATAAATAGTATACGTATACCCAGAACATAAAGGACACACTTATTTCAGTTTGAGGTTCATGCACAATAATTGTGGGTTTTTGTTAATCAGAAAGTTTATTACCGGCGGGTCAGTAATATACTGACTAATTATCTGTATCCATTTTAAATGTGCCTTTTTACTTAAATTATATATCATAGCACATGTGGAAAAAGCTACACTGAATGAAATGCTGTACTCACTATTTAGCAGAATCTGTGAGCTGGTATTCGCGTCTGCGATCGTAACATTCTTGAATGCCCGAGTCTCCCCAGAGTGCTTTGATCGCTTCAACGTATGGACTTTCGAAAGTCGTGACGGTTTCAAAATCTACACTTTTTATGAGCTCCGCACGTTCCTTTAAAATACAATTGGGTATAAATAATAATAATTTTTTTTTTTTATAAATATATATATAAAAAAAATGGAAATATGGTAAAAAAAATTACTTATTTAATTATGTACTATTTAATGTACCTAAAATATTTTAATTAATATAGTATGAAAGAAGTTATTAAACTAATTTATTTTTAGCATTACATAGATAAATTATAAATCTAATAATTTAGTATATACCTATGCAATTTTATTATAATTCGTGGATTCCATTAAAATTTGGTGTGTATTTGAATTATAAAATATTTAAAGGTATAGAGAAATATGTTATACGAAAGTATTTAATTTCAATAATATTTCAGTTATGTTGACTTTGAACATTTATTATTGTCAATTAAAACCATACCGATTTGGGGCCTGAGCATATAAAATGACGCTATATATTTTATAGGACCCTACGGGACAACTACCACAAAACCTGACGATAGGGTTTAATTTGCACTTAAGTAGGTAGAGCAATTTGTATTAAATAAAGTTAATAATTGTAAAACACATAAAACGAAATATATATATATATATATATATATAAATGTTTATTATGTATTATGTATAATATATAATATAGGAAAAAGTTTTATTATAGATCACCTCAAAAAAAAGAAAAAGAAATTGTTATATAATTGATAAGAGGAGTGTTATAGGTAAGAAAACAGTAGACAATTGAAAGGTTTATTTTAAGGTCATTTAAATGCCCTACAATTTACCAAATTTAATTAATTGATCAGAAACTTATAGGAAGCAGTGAGATAACAATTTAATAAACGGAAAAAAAATTTATTTTTATCATAGTAAAAAAAAAAAGAACCGACGTAGTACTTAAAAAGTGATATTTTAACACGAATCAAAATTTCGTTAAAACATTTACATAGAGTAATTGTAATAATAATAATAATAATAATAATAGCGCGTTAATCTTCAGTTCTACTTACAGAACATGATGGATCAGCGTAATGTATTTTGAGCATGTCCATGGCCCTGATCATACTCTGCATGGCCATGAATATATTTTGGTATACTAGTTTGATGAATCCTCTTTTGTCTTCGTCAGAGTAACCAGAACCGTGGATAATCCGCATTTGTTTGATAAACGTAGATTTCCCCGATTCTCCAGTACCTATAAACGCATAAAACAAAAAAAAAACATATTGTTAAGGTCGTATTCGTATGTGCCTGCGCTAATAAATAGAGGACTAAAAACGCGCCGCCATCGGAACAGTTTTTGGAAACATCGAACTTTCAGACAGTGTCCAAGTACTGTGCCTGTGTTTCTGACGAGAACTCCATCTTCTACCGCCGATTACGAGCAGAAATCTTTATAGCAGATCGCATCGCATATACATTCGTAAAAAGCGAAACGTATACATATATCGAGTGGTTTAGAGCACCGACGTCTGAATAAAGCTCACGACGTGAAATACAATTTATGTTTCGTAATATATTTCTACTTTACACACATACACACACACACACACGATGTCCTGCACGATGATAATCGTGATAAACGGATAGACGAGCATCCGCCGTTTGAGAGTATTCATTTAATTAACCACGTCATCGGGTATCATAGCGACAGGGAAATGTTTATACGATCATAATCGGAAAAAGAATAGAGCAGCTCGCAAAACGAACCCACACCACATTACAGAGTGCCCATCCCTCACTCACAAAGAAACCACACGATTAGGAAGTACGAATTAAAAATTCACATCGATCGTAATTTGTTTAATTCAAAATTAAAACTAAATCGTATATAAAACACCTCCTTCATAATATATGGGATAGGTATTATGAATACTCAAAGGAACGCGTTTTACAATAATTATGTTTAAATTCTTCGCAATTTTAGCCACGGAAATGCTTCGCCGGTCAATTTACGAGCTTTACAATTTTCAGCTCGAAACGTGTAGATATATATAAAAAAAAAATTCGTAAATAATACTATTATAAACGATTTTTGTTTGTTTCTAGAAACGTCAATCGAAGTTTTTACTGCAAACCTAGTATAAATATTCACGTGTAATCGCCAGCACCGTGTTAAACATTGTCCCGGACTGCAATGTTAATGCCGACGATTTTTAACTGCAGGAGGAAAAAAAATTGTTCGTACATATTATGTATTACAATAATTTGTGAAATCTAATCTTATAAATAACGGAATTTAATATGCAAGCCCATTAGCTGATTTAAATTGAACACGCGCAATTCAAATATAATATAAAACTTTAAATTCGAATTAAACGCGAGATAACAATCACTAAAAAAATTTGGACGGTGCCTTTTTAATGCTCTCTATATATACGCGTATGAATGTATATAATAAATGCAAAAATGACGTTAATATACTCGACGAAATTGAACGTATTAAGTTCTCGAAGAAAATATACATTTCTTTTTTTCAATTAATTATAGGTAAAAGTATACGTAGTATTCGAGGAGTTCATTTCAATTAACGTTTTTAAACGGTTTTAATGGTTTTGCAGAAAGATGCAAGTACAAATTTGATTTGAGAAAATTCCAAATCATTAAAGTTAACACTGTACATACCCATATATGATATGAATACGTAAAAGGAGACGTTATATTTTTAATAATATTTTAATTTAATATATAAATCCGATATTTTGTGAATATTCGTAACGAATGATATATTCTACGATTTCAAGAGTCAAACATAAATTTTTATAATCTAATATAGAAATGTTGTATATACGTGTGTAGAGGGAATACTTTTAATCGTATTTTACGGTCACTTATCAAAAAAAAAAAAAAATTGTACTTTGAACATTTCAATTCTACGTAGACAAAACGCAACGTAAAATAATTCCGCACGTACCTATAATAGGAATGTGTTTTTTTTTTAGTTTTTGGAACTATTTTGAAACAAAAACGATTTGTTATTACTTTTATTCCCCTCTCGGATTTTAGTGAAATAAAACAAATATTTAGTGTTTGGTCATCAGAAATTGAAAAATTGCGTAAAAAAAAAAAAAATTAACGATTTAGTGTATATATAGTAAATCTAGTGATAATAATAACAACATCCAAGTAATAGTTTTGATCGTCTCTAATATCTCATTATCTCTGGATGCTGAAATTCATCGTCGTTATCCAGATATTACAGTGGCGTAGCCAGAATTTTTATTTGGGGGGCTGAGGCTGTTAATTAATTTAGTAAAAACCGATTATTATTTTAAAATTGATTATTTATTTAGAGGCGAGGGGGGACTGCAGTTCTCCCTGGCTACGACACTGAGATATTATATAATATTTTTTTAAATAATATTATCGAAACTGCAGAAAAAAACACCGTAAAATCCGCGATTTACTAAATATTATAACGTGAAATGCGAGCCATGTAAAAGGGAAAAGAATCATTTTCGAATTTTTCTTTTTTTTTCGCTCAAGTCTTTTAAACGCGCGCGCGCGGAATATACCCCCTATCCGGGCAGACCGATTAGAAATATTTTTATTTGAAAATTATCCAAGAGGCGTGTGTGTGTTTGGTCGGTTAGGGTTGGGGGAGGGGGATTTCTTCGAGTCGACGGAATTGAAAACGGCACACGATAATATTAAGTGGCCCCGAGTTCGAGCGAGTGTCATCCCCCACCGGCGGCGCGTGTCGTCCCCGGGGGCCGTCGTCGTCGACCCATAATAAACCGCCCGTCGCGGGGCGCGCGCGATAGCGCAGCAGCGACGCGCAGTGGCTTTGGACGAGCACAGCCGCCGCCGCCGCGGCCGGCCGGCAGCAGACTCGCGCGGCGCGCAATCCGGCAACGCCGCGCGGCGGCGGCGGCGGAGTCGTGTGCACGCCGCGCGATCGATTGGCACCGGTAACGGCATTTATACACACACACACTACTACACATACATTTTCTCCTCCGCACACACAATCTGCGGCTGCGACGCGGGCACATGCACACGCGCCCGACGCAGAAAAGAGGGCGGGGGTGAGTGAGGAGAGCCGGGGCGACAGGGGCAGCAGGGGTAGGCAAGACACGCCGTTGCATTATTTTACACGCGTACACTACATTTCTCATTTTATATGAAAAAAAAACCGATACGCGTGTACACGGTACACACCGCCGTTTTTATAATTTTTAATTTGGAAAAATAAAAATCGTGAGGAGAGACACTCGAAAATTGTAAATAATTTTTTCCATAAAAAAAAAAAAATAAATAAATAAAAAAGGCATTTCCGCGGTGATTTTTCTTCTTCTCCGTAAAGGTACTTTTTGCTCGGGGGGCGCAAATTTCGAGACAAAACGTTCAGAGACACGCGCACAATATTCAAGTTATATTCACACGGTTAATTATATATATATATATATTTTTTTTTACATTTAAATTCAGAATATAATACCGCGATTGTATACCTATAAACGTATACTGTTTACAACATTAGTACATTTCCATTATTTTATAGACACGATTATATTATTATAATTACGTTGTTCGGTGACACGATTAATTCTGTTACATAATAAAAGTGTATAATATTATAGAGAAACAATTTAATAGCCGTTTTTATCATTTGAATTTCGAAACAATTAAAATATTAGCTGCGCCGCGGGTAAATATACATTTTTACTTATTCGACGGGGGGTTTGAGTAAGTATGTAGGTACTTTGTATTATTTTAATTTGAATCGTAAAATTTCTTTGGAAGGGGGGAATTTATGACGTTTAAATGTACGCAACCGATACAAATACCGGTGTGTATTATAACAATATACTTTAAAGACTCGACAATTTTAATTTCAGAAAAAGAATTTTTATATTTTTATAATATTCACAGAAATTAGAAAGAGTTTTGTATACATAATCTAGGTCACTACTGCATTAACATTTTTACAAATATTGAACTAACCTCGAAATTAGAAAATGTACATAAATTACACGACGATTCATTTACATCAGAGGTTCCCAACCTTTTTTTTTTTTACTCCAGGCCCTATTTTTTACATTTGTAAAAACCTCACGCCCCCGTTATTAAAAATCATTTATGCGACCTCATTTTTTTTTTTTTTTTGGGTAATACGAAGTGAGCAATTTTATAACACTTATATACACAATCGTTCGAATAATTCATAATTTATATATTATAAAAAAAAAAAAAAAACTGAAAATATTTGATTCATTTTTACCGATATTCGATTTGTGATTTTTTTTTACAAGTTTAGTAATATAAGTCTTGTTTGGAAATAATACGTTGAAAATTTGCTGCACATAATTATTTAGAAATAGGTATGTATATATAATATAAATAAGCCGATCGCTTTTTTATTTAATTGAGTTAAATCTCACGTCCTCCACAGGTTGGGAACCTCTGCAATTTACATTCTACCCATTGCACAAGATCGAGTCAACGCACTTTGTTTGTATTCAGATCGGGTTAAAAAAAAATTTCGTCTTTCATACGAAAATTATTGTGTTCCAGTGAATAAATTTATGGAAACGCGTTCGCGGTTGAATTGCAAATTAATCTTTAAGATATTTTTTTCAATTTGTTTATCTTATAATGATATTTTGAAAATTTCTGAATGGCCGTATATAATATATAGTGTTGTGGGTCCTATGAATAGAACATTTATTTTTGATGTCGTGTCAATATGATGTATCAGTACCGAGAAATTAGTATAATTAGTATTATATAGATAACTGTTGTAATATGATGAATAGTCTATAGTTTATACACTTGGCGAACAATACACTATTTATTGGACATTGTTTCAATACTCGTTTTGTTTTTATGTGTTCAAGACGAAAAAAAAAAACACGTTTATTCGAAATATAAAACTATTTTCAAAAATCGAAAACAAAATTGTATAATATATTATTATAATATAGGTGTACGTTAAAACATGAATTTTCCGATGACAAAATCATAATGGTAATTATCTGTTTTTTTATTCTTATCACGGCTGCCGAGGAGACGATATATTATAATACGCGAAAACAGACACTGAAAAAAAAAAAATATATATATATATATATATATATATATATTGTATATATTAGGTTAAAATGAAATTACTCGGTTTAAAAATTAAGAATAATTAATTCAACCGAATGATTAGAAGAATAAAACACAAGACTTATACAGTTTTATTATACGTCTATATAGTATACAAGACATTAAGAAGGAAGAGGGTACACGGTATTGAGGCCGAACATTTTGAATTTTAATTATTGACATTATTATATCATATTATATATCGAGTAAAAACGTTGTATACAATTTTGTACACGTTTTAAGTAATATTATGTTTATTAAACGGTAACTCACGTAGATTTTCATTAAATATATTTAAATAATTTCTATTTTTAATAATACAGGACACTCCCGGAGGAAATTTGTACGACACACAACACACAATAATGTCCAGTTGTGGCACTATTTTAAAAAGTAATATTGTGCTCGAGCATAACACATTAATATTACTTTATTAAATGTAAAATTGTTACACACGCATAATAATAATAATAATACATTTAAAATACACAAGATATGGCCAATAATAAATATATAGTAACTCCAACGAGTGTTAAAATAAATTCACGATTGGTGGAAATATATGACTGTACAGTGATCGGGATTTTCGAGTTTTCTTTCACAAAATTTGTTAAAAAAAATATATTTTTTTTATACATTACACGTTTAAAAGTCGAGAAATTGTCAAAATCAGTATAAGTATATATTTGAAAAAAAAAATCAACATAAAAACGCGGAAAAAACGTATTGCTAGTTAATTATTGTAATACGTTCGTTCGTACGGTAAAAATATAATTTTCTTCACATTCGGTCTTAAATATTATTAGAATTTCCGAAGAGTAGAAAATGTTTCTAAATAAATACATTTGAATACGACAATTATTATTGTTCATACCTTAAAAATTAAACTTATATAGTAATACGTATAAGAGTATATTTATATACACGGATTAATATTTTTGCTGTATCATACGCGCGGCGTTCCTGACCAGCAGTGATCCATCCATACGCTATATAATATATTCAAATAGGCATGGCCAATAAACGTAAATTATAAAAATTCAATTAAAAAAACCCCGACGACTACAATACATTATATTACGTACATAATGTATAAGAATTAATTAATTAATAATTTTATTTTATAACATACGATTATATATATATATATATATATATATATGTTATGCAGTCGGTAAGTATATTATGTAATAATAAATTGTTGATATTATAAATCGTTTCACAGGTGATACACACACCGAATAATATTCTAATGGATATTTTGTAATAAATTACAATAACGCGTACGTAATTTCATCGTGTAGTGTGATGTTTTTACCGAAATATTATTTCTTCTCTATTATATATAGTCAAATACCGTTGTTGTATGACTTAAGTCGGGAAAATTGAAATACACTACGCTTTTATAATCATTAAAAATGCACATCTGGAAACTATTTAGAAATAAACTTCGTCCGTTTATACGACCACCAGATCTACGCTAACTCGTAAAATAGAACAAATTAAAAACATTTTACTAACTGCGCACGTGTTTAAACCAGAGCGCACAAAATGTATTTTTTTTTTGTGTTGTACATTTTCACACGATACTATAGTTTTAGTGTGGGATTTTATAAGCAATCGATTTTCCATCGTTTTCGTCTTTAGAATCTACTGCACGTAGTAAAAAGTATTTCGTCACCACATTAAAAAAAAAAAATTTAACGCTACAGCGCAGGTACCTACACATTATCGATGCGCTATTTTCATCGTTCATTATTGGAAAACACGATTGATAAATGTACAATATTGAAATTCGTCGTGGTTTTGTGAATTATAAAAGTTTTACTATATGATATGTATTTTTAATGTCTCGTCCAGAGTAAATCACGGCTTGTTATAAACGATAGTTCGGGATTTAATAACAATTTTTCTGTACGTCTCGTAAATTCTGCGGCCGAATTTCACCACGTAATAATTAATGAATTATTACTGTCAAATGTCGATATAATATTTGCAACAATATCGACGGAAATCGTTATGAAAAAAAAACTAATCGGTTAAGAAAAATAAATTTCTGTATGAAAATATTCACGAGAAAATTGTTACGCGCGCCAACGTTGGGCTCGATTTTTTTTTTAATACAATTTTCTATATTAAAAAAAAAAAAAAATTATATATTCGTATAGCCGCATCGTGACTAATAATTTGTAACGCGTGTCCTTCTTAACAGAGATTACGTAAACAGAATAGCGATTTTTTTTTTTTTATGGCTCGCACACAACGCGAAATCCCATGTGGATATTCAAAATCATGCGGCCTTGCAGCAACTTTATATTATATACAAGACGAACGTGTCCAAACGTGATGCGCGTTTGCTATTTAGCCATAAATGAAATCCAATTACGGTACACATAATATATAATTGTATATAAAATAATACCGAGGCAGGGAGGAAAAACTTATATATATATATATTATCGAGGTTATGCTTTTTAAGCTCCAAATAACAGAATAAAAAAAATGGTCAAGGACGTTAAATAGAATACACACATCAATTCTACTTGGGATTCTATATACATACCAGAAAATAACTGTATTGGGTTTCTTTCCCCCCTTCCCTTTAACGGTTTCTAATTTTAACGATGAAGTAGTATTATAAGCTCTTCGAACCGGCCGGATTTTCGGTTTGAAGTCTTCTACGATTAAAATATCAGAAAAAAAAAAAGAAGAAAATTCGTGAACATTTAAAATATTTCAAGCCAACACCGTAATCTCGGCATCAATAAACTATGCTTTTAAGCGGTAACAGGGGAGAGTGGGGGATATCGATACGTTATAATAATCAGACTTTGGCACTATACGTTTTATAAAAAAAAAATATTACATTATAGTGGGGACGACGTGTAGGAAAACTCTAGAGTTATATTAGTCATTAACTTTTGAACTACGCCTCCGCAATTACAATGATAATAAGAGTCCAATTATTCCCGTATCTAAAAAACCGTACGCGTTTCGAAGGTTGGATTACGCCCCTGGATAACCCTATATTTGTTCCAACACATGATATGCATTGCACATAGGTACACACTTGATGTTATGTAGTCATCATAACGAGTCACACGAGTCGATAGGAGGAAATAATTAAATACGTTCAAATTGAAACCTATTAGAAAAAAAAAAGAAAATAGCTCGGCGACAGTAAAAAATATCGAAATTCTAAAATAATAATATTACATTCTTGTCCGATTTCGTTTTGTAGTGGTCGTCGCATATCATTTTAATAGTACGAATTAAATAAAATATAAAATAAAAATAATTATTAATGAATTGAAGACGCTCGTACTTCCGAGAATTTATGGGCGATTTCTTCGCTCATTTAAATAATAGTTTACTATTTTATAATCAATAATTATGATAAAATAATGAGAAATACATGTTATAAAAAAAAAACATTAATCACGGAATACGTTTTCAGTAATTATATTATCTAACTATAATATTTACAGATAGAAGCATTGAATTCTTTATAGATTTTGTGATTTGGTTTACTAAAAAAAAAAAAAAAGAAATTCATACGAAATATCGTCCACAAAAATATTAATATTACACATAAACGTTTCGGGGTTAAAACAACTGGAGAATTAAAACGGACAATTACGAGTAGGTAATTTTGTCAACAACAATAATAATAATAATAATATATTTTCTCCCGATTTATATTACAACAAGTGAAATCAATAAATATAATTTTATAAGAAGCGAGGGGGTTTTTTCTTTGAGATCCGAATATTAATTTGTGACGAATCATTCCTTTTTTTTTTTTTTTGTTATTAAAACATAAATTATAAATACATATGTTCATTATTAAAATAGAAAAACTCCTCGGGTCAATATTTTTTGCATTCCAAGCGAAGAGAGGAAACAAACTATTTATTTTTTCCGAAGAAATTTTTTGAAATACATATATTTGAGCGAATCTCAAATATATTAGGTAGATAGGTACTTTATATGAACAAAATTTTCTGATAAAAAAAAAAACGCTAAAAATGATAGAAAAACGGGAAGTAATACTTATAGTAAATTATAATACGAACTCGGGACAAATTTATTTCGGTTGTTTTGAAAATGACATTCAAGGTATTTTTAACGTTTAAACCTATTATTTATTTTAGTATTTAATATCTAATTTTAGAAAATCGTAATTTAGGTACCAACTAATTATAAACTCCCTTATAACGAAATAGTGTTTTGAAGGTGGTCGTTAATTATCGATTAATAATAATATTATGTGCCGACTACCTATCATTTACGTAAATTAAAAATTGTAAATATTACACGAGTACCACCGATAATTTAATGTCGAGATTATTATTATGGAGAATAGTTAATAAATAATAATAATTATAAAACCGGTTTTCTCATTAATCGACTTAATGGACAAATTTGAATTTGATAAACGCGAAATAATAAATATACAGACGTGTATTTCTATTCCATTTTCCAGTTGTTAAAATTGTTTTATGATCATGTCAGTGGTTCTCCTAATTAAGACTTTTTTGTCATTTCGTTAGACAATTAAGAAAATTATCAATTACACGCAGTTTTTAAAAATTATACAAATAGACGAAATATGTTTCACTTTTGATAAATAATAAACGAATCGCGAGTAATATTTTGGATCATCGACGGTTATTTCGCCGATGTTTTGCATTGATTTCGAAAATTCTTTAATGTATATTTATCTTATTGACTTCATTAGGCAAGTTATTTATTTTTTATTTTTTTCTGGAAATCAACAAAAACTTAAACAGGTACTGTTTTCTATTTTTACACGAACATGTGTATAACGCAGAGTCCAGTTGGCAAATTTTTTTTTTGATTAATTCAAAGTTTCAATATATATTTTACAATATCGAGTAAACTCATTTGTTTACTGTTAGGAAACAAATAATAATATTTTATACCTATACACTATAACAATGGAAAATGAAAATAATAAATAGGTACATTATTAATTTATGAAATAGTTAACCTGACACATAGAACATAAAAATTCTCTCTCCCCCTCTTCTTAAAGACCAAAATTTTAGAGAATTGAAAAAAGTAATCTCGAACATTCAAGTGGGTGACAAAGAAGTCTATCAAAGTTCACATCTAGAGAGGGTAAACTCTGCTTTGCCAGAAATGAACCTTCCTCAGAAAAACAAGGGCGAAATTAAAAAGGATAAGAACAGGGCAAAGGCGATAATAACAGCTGATGCACAAGTGGAGTTTTAGAGAAAGCCTCGGGTTGTGATTGCGGTAAGAACGTACAATCGTTTCAATGCTTAGTAACAGATTGCTCAACTCCTTAGACATTGGCGTCTAGTTGAATGTTATACCACCGTAACAAATTTTTCTAGTCTGTAACTACCTATGCGATTAGTTAACTCATTTATTGTTTATATTTCAATCATACTCCAGTATTTTAGTTTATTTAATTTATTTTGATGTCATATTAACACTAGTGTTTTATGTGTTTCATACAAATAAATAAATTGTTAAATACTGACAGGTACTACTCTTAAATGTGTTTTATCGGACTGGTCCCCTATAATAAGTTGAAAGAAAAACAGTTTCCAAATACAATAAAATGTATATCATGTATTATTTAATTATTAATTACTAATTTATTTAATAAATAAAACACAAAAATAGCGTACCAATTATTTCACATTACACATAAGAAGGTAATATTGTGGACAATAGTATTTTAATATTTAATTCTAAGCTACTTGTCCTCACTTGTTTTGGTTGAGTAACAAAAATAAATAAAGTTGTAAAGAAATTATTTAGATAGGTACCACATAATTAACATTAAAAAAAAAAAAACCAAGTGTCAAATTAGGTAAGTATTGATAATTCTAATAATTTATTAGTTACTACATTGCGATAAAAGGAAAAATTATAACTTCAATCAAAGTTCATGAAAACGACCAACGGGTTACTAATTAATTCAATTTTAAAATTAATTGATACAATAAATTTGTGATTGGAATCATATTCGTTGTGAATATTAGAGAGACACGGGTACACATTTCGATAACTATTCAACGTCTGTATAGATTTCGCACGAGTTTGCTTGTAAACAAGAAATATAAAAATAAAAATTTATACGAATGTTTATATTATACATAAACACAAGTCTTAGATCACACACATTTAAATTAATGCAATTTTTCAAAAATTATACAAATTAAATTGATTACTATGCCAGTATACTCGGGGCGGGGGGCTCAATCTAATTAAACCTAACTGATGATATTTATATGGGAAGATTTATTATTTTATAGGTTAATTTTTATCAAGTACATAAATCACTCCAAGTAAAAACTATATGATCTAAAAACTTCAAAATTCTAAAACAGTAAGACTATAATTTTATTTATAAGCAGTAAACAGTTGCAATCGAGAAAAAACACGCTTAACTTTCAACGAACAAAAAAATAAAATTCTAATTGTATTCCTAAACCAAATTAAAATAAATAGTTCAAGTTTTTATTAACCTAAGTATTTAATTATTAATAAAAACATTTATTTTAAACTAAAAAACTTATATGAAAAGTAAAAAAAAAAAAGACTACCAACTAACTTTCTCCAATTAAGAATTTAATATTGTCAAACATAATATCAACGAATAATAAAAATTGGTTTATCGGTGTAGGTACAGATAAAAGTTTAATCATTAATATGCTTACATATTGTGTGCATTAAATGAAATGTGACCTACAGTAAAAAAAAATTGAATATATTATATATTAATATGAACGTTTGCAAGAAATGGACATACATTTTTCTGCTATTGGGACCGTACCCAGCTATATAATGAATCAGTCTAGACATTTTGTAATATAAACAGACGTCTTTAACTTTTGTAAACTTAGTAATTACGTTATAAATCTTTTTTGGATTATACCTATTTTGGGAGCTCAGGTTTTGATGAAAATATTAAGTACGTAACAAGTAAGAACGCTTAGAAGTTTAAATGTATTATGTTTCCTTCATAAACGATTAGATATTAATATTATTTTGCTACCTATTAGAATAGGCATTACTTCTTATACACTAATCGATCGAAAAATAATTTATATATTACATTCATCATAAATTAAGAACACTGTTTAAATAATATACTTTACGATGTATTATTTTCAAGAATCTATGCGTATCTTAAATAAAAATACGACAATATACGGATAAGTAGGTACCTATTCGAACGCATTTTATAGTTTAGGTAATGTTACTACTAGCTTTGAATGTGTACGCTCGAGTGTATCTATTCTGTTAATAAATTTAATCTGGTTAAGTACACCTAGGTATGAAACATTCTTACACAAAACCCGACTTCAAATGAATTATTCGGAATGGCATACGCAAAATATTGAATAATGTTAAATCTAGAACATAGATATATACAGAAATCGATGGAAAAAATAAAAAACGAATGAAAAACAATCGGATCAAATACATTTGTAGGCAAAATCAACAAATTAGACATTTCTACCGGTTCGACCTAATAATAATAAAAAATTAGAATTTAGCCATATATATATATATATATATATATATATATCAAATTCTATAGTCACAGTAACTATTATTTGATACGATATGAATAAATCATTATTTTTATACTGAAATAATGGTAAATTTTACACAGCAATGACTTCATAAACCTTTAGGAAAATAATTATGAAACGATTATTTCTCTAATAAAAAAAAACTAGGCCCGGATTGCTGAATTCTAACCTGTCTGGTACATTTCTTGTCGCTGGCCCAAGAAACGTTTATAGCAATAAGTACCTAACACTGAACTCGTTAGAACATAATATCCGACAAACGTTTACGTAACAATCTACTCGCCCGTCTGGACGAGTCTAGACCATTTTATATATTCCAGTAGCACATTACGAAATATGTTGGAATATTGTGAAGGAGAAAATGTTTGTTCGAAACGAATAGAAATAGGAAAAAGCGTTAAAATTACGAAAACCTTTTTCGCCGCACGCCCAATTATTGTATTTCAGAAGAACCAACAACGATACCTCCAGACTAGATACTGGAGCCTGATATCGTTTCGTTACGATGGCTACCGTACATGAGACAAGCCGTGTGTACTCACCGAGCAACAGGAGTTTAAGCTCCCGCCGGGCGTCCCTCTTGTCGCGCCGCAGCTGTCTTTCGATCTCCTGGTTGATGCGCTTCTGTTCCTTGGCCTCCTCGGACAGGCAACACGCCATTGCAACAGTGGCAGCAGCACCTCGCGGCCCGGTCCACCACGACGTAGGACGGTGGCCTGCCGCTGCGCTCCCGTTATTACCGGCCGCTGCGCTTTGCGACCGCCGTACTCACTACCACCAGCACCACGGACGCGGCAGCAGCAGCAGCAAGCAGCAGCAGCAGCAGCAGCAGCAGCAGCAGACGCCTCGTGCCACTCCACAGTGGCCGCAGCGCGTCGTGCCACACTAAAAACGCACCGTGTCGTGTCCACGTCCACCACGTCGTCGTCGTCGTCGTCGTCGTCGTCGTAGCAGTAGTAGTAGTCGTCCACCACCACCACCACCACCACCGCCGCCGCCGCCGCCGATGTCTTCGCCGCTGCTACAACACTACTATTACTACTACAACACGGGCCGCCCGTCACCCTACGACGGCGGCGACAACCGGCGACACGCCATCGTCGTCCGTGTATCGTTAAGCACACACGCGCACACCTCTGGCCGATGGTGCCGCCGACGCTGGTGGTGTTCCTTTTCTTTTACTCGCCCCGACGAGTGAGGAGGAGGCGGTGGCGACGGCGACGACGACGACGGTGGTGTCCGAAATCTCTTAGCTCGTCGATACCGGGCACCGACTATACGCGAATACGACGACACCTAACCCGGCGCGCACGAAAACGACGAGAAAAAAATAAATAAAATAAACGGAACCGACACTTTTCACGTACGTAGTACGAGGAAGAGAAAAAACATTACTTGATAAAAAAAAAAAAAAAAAAAAAGAAGCCCGAGCACTGGCACTACGCGCGCACAAACACACACACACACACACACACTGCACGTATACACGCACGCAATCACTGACGAGACCGTACGCGAAAAATCACACACGCACGCACACACACTGGCGGGGCAAAAAAAAAAAAAAAAACGCCGTTTAACCGAATACGATTTTTTTCGCTTTTTCCGCCTTTTCCCCCGTAATAAATTTATATTACACACACACACACACACACACACACAACACAAGCGAATTTTATAAAATGCGCGCGCGCGCGTTGTGTGTGTGTATTATATATTTGTATAATATTATAAATATACACTACGACATGTATAATATTATAACGTCGTGTGCGCGCGTTTGTGTGTATGTGTGTGTGTGTGTGTGTGGGTAACGCGGCGATATCGCGGGCACTCGTCGGCTGGGGCGGTCGTCTCGCCGGCGCGCGGCTGGGTGTGGTGTGACGGCGGCGGCGGCGGCGGCGTGCGCGCGCTAGAGCGAGTGAGTGAGCGGGGCGCGCAGAGGCGGTGAATATATTATATTGTGTACGCGATCCGGCGGCCCGTGTGCACAGCAGCTGATGTGTCGCGCGGCGGCGGCCGAAACGGTCGACCGGAAATTTTTATTAATCTGTTGTACGCCGCGGAACGCGCGCGCTCGTCGTTGTCGTACACAGCGCGCGCACACAAAAAAAAACGTCGGACCGAGTGTACACTGCGATGACGACGGGTAAAAAATACTAAACGTTCACCGCCCTTTCACTCGTTACCGGTCGGCCAGGCGGCGCGGGTCGACTCCGGCACGCTCAAGTGTCTATAAAATACCGCAGACTACTATATGACTATTTTCATATGAGTCTGTGAAAATACGGTGGTATATTTTCAGTACACACCGGACACCGCCGACGCGACGCTCGGGGACCGTTAACAAAAAAAAAAAAAAGTGTTCTCTCTCTCTATCTCCTCGTACGCGGCGCTCTCCACACACGCGAGCGCGCGATCGGCGCTGCTGCTGCTGCTGTTCGCGGCGGTCGTACGCCCAGGCCACTTTAACCTGCTGTTTTACACTTAATTCGATTTTAAAGAAGCCAATCGTTTCTGACAACTGACAAGCGCCGCGCCGCACTGGGTTTTATTATTATAATAACGAGATTATGCATTCAAACGGGAGCGCGCGCACGCACGCACACCGTTCTCAACCGCCTCGCGCGATATCGTGACGGTAGTGACCTCTGTCGGTGAGAGCAACGACTAAAAAAAATATTTCGCTTTTACAACACCCACACCCGTTCGGCCGCCGCCGGTAGTATGGAATTTTGACTGTGACTTTTTTTTTTCTCTTGTTCGCCCGCTCTCCGTCCCGTCCCGTAATCGTAACGAGGGGGCGGAAAATCGTTTTTTTTCTTTTTTACTTTAGGGTTACTACGTACGCCATCGCGCGGTCATCCGCGGCGACGGCTCCACGAAAATTCCACGAGTGGCGGTGGTGCCCGGCGCGGTCTCGGCGGCGGCGGCGGCGGCGGCGTAGTCGCCGAGCGGTCGCATCGATTTTTGCCCCGCCCCACCGGCGGCGGCTGCCGGCGGAACGCGCGCGCGGCCGGCCGCCAACAGCCAAAGCCGCCGCGCTTTGACCGAGAGAAATTTCCGGTCGTTCGCGGCCGGTCACACTGTGCGACCGCCGGCCGCTCGCCGGTAACAGTAACAGTATTTGCCGTCCAACGAACGGTCGCAACGTTTCGGTCCGGCGCGCGGCGGCAAATTCAAACGAATACTTCTTTTACCGTTATCACTGTAGGGGACGGATGTTGTAGCACTAAAAAACTAGTAAAATTGATTGCAGTATTTCACTAAAAAAAAACGACGTTTTGTTACAAATGTTTTTAAATTTACTGTTATAATCTAAAATTCTATAAAAATATATATATATTTTACAACTATATATATCATCGATATACATATTAACATATATGTAAATAAAATAATTAATATAAATATAGTACAAATATACATAATATAATAATGTCATCATCATATTGTTATTCATCATTGCATTGCACTACAATTAGTGATTTTTTTTTAAATTTTCAAAATCGAACCCTCTTCGATTTGGAGCTAATAATAAGTTCTTCGTCGAGGTTCGACTATATCTAACTAAAATAGTTGTACAAATGAGTAAATTCAATGAAAATCTAAGAATTGCAAAAAATTGCACGTAAAACGTTTAGATTTTAGTTATTCATACTTACACGGCGCGTATTTAAAACGTATAGGTACTTATAGCAATAAATTGAAAAAGTATAGAAAAAAAGTTGCAAGTTATCACACTTTGGCGGTGAATTAGGAATTTTTTTTTTATTTGTCGTGTGTACGAATAAAACCGTATCGGGACGGCGAGACGCACGCGACAATCGCAGTGGACCCGCCTGTTTTGTACAATTTCTTTTTTTTTTTGCAATCGGCTCGTGCAGTAATTGCCGGGGCTCGGAACGGACGGGAAACGCGCACAAGGAAAAAAATTAATTTTAGCGTTCCGTTTCGCGTATACGATCGTTGACTTTTAATATGATGATTCGAATCAAAAAAATTCGAAATAAGTGCGAATATGTGAGCGAAATGTTTTGCAATTATATGAGCGTATTATCAATAGCAAAATAACGTAAAATTTCAGAAAAAAACTATTGCCGACGTACCTATACATATTATTATATTGTTTAAAGTAACATTTATCGCGTATATTATAATATTATTATAATGAATTACAATAGTATATAGCGTAGTCGCTCAAAAACGTTTTTCCAACAAGTAAATAATTTAATAAAAATATTTATAATTATACGTAGGTAACAATAATTATAACTAATATTATATGTTTTAATCAATATTTGCGCCGTTGCACTATTATTATAATATACGGCCGGTTACTACATATTATTTTTCGTTATAGATATTTAAATTATAATATTAGTATTTTTGTCCGATTTTCGTGATTAATTCACTGTGAACCGTAACTAATAATAATTATAGTAATACGCGTGATTCGGAATTTTAAAATAAAATCGGTATACGAATAAACGCGATTATTGTAAAAAAAAAAAAAGTTTGTTAATACGCCCCTTATTTTTATAGTAAAATAAGTATTTAAAAAAAAAAATAAAAATTTTTTTATATTGAATTAACGATGTTGCTGTATGAAAATAAATTTGTTATATATATACATACACTTATTACATTTTTTTTTTTTTTATATACGCGGCGCGGTCACTTAACGTTCTGCAGTGGGAATAATCATCTGTATATACGCTGCAACACTCGAACGTTATTAGATTTTAAATATATATACCGACAAAAATAATAAAACAGGACACCCGCATCCTTTGTGGCAATTCGTCCTTTATAATATATCCTTAAAAAGTAGCGTATATGTATAATATATTTGTCCGCGCGTTAATAATTAATAAAATATTATTAAAAAATCGATTTATTTATTTCTATACTATTGCGGTATATAGTACCTATATGTTTTTAAAGTAAAAAAAAAAAAAAACAATTTTTGATGGGATTATTTTACGCAGGCTGCAGATTAAATTATACAAATGTCGCGCGCGTATATTCTCGAATAATAATAATTTAAAAAAATGCTGTACAAAAAAAAAAAATTTGGAAATACGCGATTGACCTCAATAATCCGCGCGTCTATTATAAGATAGCCGATGAGTATATAATATTATAATTTCGTATACTCGGAATATATATATATATATATTATATAGTCAAATATTGTTGTAACGAATGTATATATATATATATATATATATTAAACACAAACTGTTTACAATTTGTTAATACAAACGGACACACCAATATACACATTACTAGGCGGTTATATATAGAAGTCGTATATATGTGCAGTGTACTCGATAGATTTCTCGGTATATTATATATTTTGGTGTATAACGCGATGTACTCTTCGTATAATATTTGACGGTTTCGATAATATAGTTATATTCCCAAACATTTTTTTTTTTTAATATTTAATTTATATTTTTAAATCGAAACACTATGCGCGGTGCTCGGGCGAATTAAACGCGCAGTAATTTATAATATATAAAATTATAATTATATATTAGTATTATAGTCAGCAATAGGGATGAGCTAAAATTTTTTCGTGATGGCATTTATTGTATCGCAGTGAGAATTCATATGTGTTCATTTAATATATTGTTATTATTGATATTTTTCGCGTTAGATTTTTCAATTCAAAATTCGCATATATACGCATTTATATGTACTATAATATAATATAGACTATATATTATATATTACCCGGGGTATAATACATATATAGTCACGAAACAAGCGGCTTAGTTAAGTGACACGTTATATCCGAAACCTTAAAAAAAAAAAAAAAAACTATTGTTTGTTAACTAAAATATATTATGACCTTTCTTAACTAATCGGCGGCACGACTCTTATACGGCTATTTCTCTCGTCGTCGTAATTCGTGAAGGGGTTTTAAAAAAAACCACTTTTTAAAATTTTTATTTTTATTAATGTATAAACGAAACAAGAATTCGCGTAGATATTTATTATTGTATACAAAGGGCGTGCTTACAGAATTTTTTTTTCCTAGGCTATTAAATAATTTTTATTTTCACGCGTATTTTTAAAAGAGTATTTATACATTTCGCTTAGGAATTAAAATTTCGGCAGAACATCCAAAACTAACCCCGTCTAGGCGGCACGTCCATCTCTAACACTATACTGCGCTAGTATACACTGCAGCACTGCACAATCGAGATTAGATGAAAAATATACTACTCGGACAATGGTCGTATAAAAGCCATGCCTTTCAAATGTATTTTAGAACATACACAAAGATTTCAAATACCGAAATAAGAGTGTATATGGAGAAATTTATTACAGAAATTTGGTTTTTTTTTTCAACCGACGTTTTTATTCGTTACGAATGGTAGTCATGGTACATATATATATATATATAATTATTCTATTTAGAGTATATAGAGATGACGATTATAGGGAATGTTTTTCTATATCACAACGATGGTATTTTTTTTTTTTTTGTTTTTACCAGTTTTTAAAATATAAAATATAGTATAATATAATAATTAGTTGTAACGACAAATGCGTATATACCATTTATTCATACCTATTATTTCGCGTCTTTGTTTTACGTTCTGATGTTTTAAAACGTCGTTTTTTATAATACGTTCGCTTTATCGTTCACTATCGATACGTCATATCATATAGAGTAAGAATATACATATTATAGTATAACGCGTATACAATCTTTCAGAAATTTCATAATATATATTATATCGCTGTAGTGCGTATACTTGTTTATAGTCTTATAGATCATATACAGAATATGCCAGGCTAAAGTGGCATTTAATAAGAAAAGAAATATTTTTATTTCAAAAAGCATTGACCTCAATATCAGGAATAATCTACTAAAAACGTACATCTGGAACATTATGTTATATGGATGTGAAACATGGACTATTGCAAGAGAAGAAATGAGAAGAATAGAGGCATTCGAAATGTGGTGCTACAGGAAGATGCAAAGGATAAGTTGGACTGATAGAATCACTAATGAAGAAGTTTTAGAAAGGGTATCGGGGAGAAAATCAATGTGGAAGAGTATACAGAAAAGGCGAAATGAATTAATAGGTCATATTTTAAGACACGATGGGTTGCTATTACTAATCTTAGAAGGTGTAATCGACGGAAAAAACCATAGGGGAAGACCAAGATTGCAATACATAAGTCAGATAATGGAGGATCAAGGATGTAGCTCATACCAAGAATTGAAGAGAAAGGCTAGTGATAGAGAAGCATGGAAATTGCGGCAAACCAATCATTAGATTGAATACTGCAGAGAGAGAGAGATCATATACAGATATGACGTGCAGTAAACGCGTGTAATAAATAAATATATTTTTAAAAATTTTATAAAATAAATCAGCCCTATATTAACATATAATTATATATAATAATACGTACCATTTATATAAGCTTTAATTTATTTTTTAATTTTATTCGTTATCGTTTGGCATTACAATATATATACAGCGGCGCACACGTTAAGGGTCAATGGGGTCGATCGACCCCCTATTCAAAAGGGTGGGTGGGGTGATGCTGGTGTTATGGAGCTAAAAATTTAAATAATATATTTATTATAATTAATATTATAGTGCGTGCAAGGTTGTCATTGGGTGTCTACTGGTTGGTGTGCAAAATATTGTTAGACCCATCAATGTGCAGTTCAGTGTGCGCCATTGTATATATATTTATACAATATTACGTTATTCTTCGCTTTTTCTTGTCCATCACAACTCATCTCCAATAAGATTTTTTACCGCCACCGACACCAGCTCCTTCCGCTCTTTTCGATTGCGCACTCTTTCTTTCCACGTTCTTTTTTTTAAATTTCTTCAAGTCCTGCAGCTTTATCATCCAACTATGCGTCGCTTCTTATGTATTACGTTATAAGGGAAAATATTATATAAATTATAAACATTTTTTAATATATTGTTCGGAAATTGTTGCAGCGCGCGATGGACTATTTAAATGTGCTTCGTCGTGATATATATATATATATATATATATATATATAACGCGATGAAAAAAAAAAAAAAAAATAAAATAAAACAACAACACAAACACGTGTACTTATATACGTATGTAATAACATAATACGGAATCACACGCGGGTTTATGATAAATAGTTGCAGGTTGCTAACGAACGGTATTGTTATCATCGTCGCGTATATAGTCGAATTATGCGCTATATCGGCATCATAATAATATATATAGGCCGTACGCGCAGTTGTGTTTTTTACTAACGAGATATTATCTATAATTTCTATTGTGACCGAATGTTATATAAATACAAACGTTTAAAACTACGACAGGTATTCGCCTGTTGTCCAATCAGTTATTCAGTTCCGAGTACCTACTTTTTTTTTTTTAAAAATTTATCTTTTCAAAAAAAAAAAATTTAAGCAGCTAACGTTTTATCGTAATGTAGTATTTTTTTTTTTGTTCTATCGCAAAACACGTATGACTCTATATATTTACGTGTCAATATTCAAATTTATGCGCGGTTTTTAAAATAATATTGTACTAATGATTATTACTATTTTTTTTTTTGAATAAAAATATTTATTTGTTATTTTTTTTATGGTTGATGTATAGTATGTAAGTAAAATATATGTATTGCGACAATATGTAGTGTGGTAGGTATATATCAATAATAATATGTACACAAGTATTATGGTTAATTGAAAAAACGAAAAAAATAAAATAAACTATATGTACACGTTAATTTCTACGCACGATTTTTTTTTTGTTTTTTTACAGATTATTATCGATTGATTTGTTAATATCAAAATTGCACTTACCTATAAATAGCGGTCTAATTGGCTTTAAATTCTTATAGTCATCGGAATTTTATTAAATACGCGATTATTCGTTCACTGTTTTACTACATTATAATCTAATGGGTTCACTTCTATTCGTTTATATATTAAAATTTATTATTAAAAAAAAAAAAAACGTTTTTACGAAAGTCCATGTTTTATCATTTTCTTATTATATATATATTATAAGTATATATGCGGCATTATATATTTGAAACACAGCAACAGTTTTGGCAAGTTGAACTAACAGAGTATATAATAAATAAATATTCTATAAATACGTTTATGTTGTTAATTCGAATGTATAAATCATTTTTTTTATACATGTACACATATATTAAATAAAGCCAACGAGTATATTACAAAATCAGAAAAAAAAATATATGTAGAATTGTTGTACATAAAATTGCCGTTTGTTTACTACAGGTTTCGCGACTAAAAGTCATCGTCACGGGTATAAAATAAAAAAGAAAACACAAGACTGCAAAAGCGAAGAAATTGTGTACGACGAGAATTAAATTTTAAACGTTATTGATATTATTCAAAATATTCTTTTTAAAATACGTTTGTATATTGAAAAAAAATGTTATACAATTTATTATTATCGGCTTCTTCATAAACGTATAATTGTTTCCAAACCGAAATTTATTCTAAAATACCATTCCGTACGTTTAAATAATTTCCATGTCATTATTCGCATACTAATAATATATAATTATTTTCTAAAATACGCGTTTAGCATAATTATATAATACATATCGAACGATTTATTTTAAATGTCGAGCACTTATGTAAGTTTATATCTCCTGTCTTTTTTTATTGTTGTTTTTTTTTATCAAATTATTTTACTAATCGTTTGGAATTTTTTTTTTATTTTCCGTATATAAAGGTTTATTATTTTATACAAAAAAAAAAAACAAAGGTTTTACATTATATATAATTAATATAATTATTTATTTCATTTAAAAAAATAAATAATAATGATAAAATAAAATAAGAATTTCGTTTAACCGGCTACTATATATATATATAAGTATAATATGCAGTACAAAACCTTTATCGCATTATAAGCATTTTTGAGGGTACGCTCTAAACATTTATACCTATAAATAGATACGTTATTATATTTGTAACGGGTCAAGAACAGGATAAATAAACACGAAACCTCTCAAGTGTGTTTCATATGGGATTTAAATAATTCCCAAGTAAGACTCTATAAAGCTCTGTAATAACAAGCCCGTTAATAGAGTTAATTTGTTTAAAATAAGTATAGCGAAATTCGTATTAGTAGGGCAAAAAAAAAAACTATTAAATTTGTTTTGTATTCACCAGCTATACTTCGCGTATATAATATATATATGTATTTAATTTATTAACTCGTATTATTATTTTTTACAGGAGTTTTTTTTTACGCAATATAGGTAGACCTATATTAATATTACATAATATATATCATATAACGTGTCAGAGTATATTATAACTTTTATATATGTGGATATATATATATTTAACAACTAAATTCCAAACGATGTAATGTATACCGATAAACACAATATATAATATATGTACATAAATACTAGGATATTGATGTTTGATGATGGTTTTTATCAAATTAATTGTGTGTGCTAATAGTACCTATAATATAATATATAGATTATTGTATATTTAGCTTATAATTAATAATAAAGAGTACGTGTTTCCTTTATACGACGCACGTACGTGTTATGCGTACCTATACATGAACGGAAGTTTCAATTAAAATTGTATACAAGTTATTTTGAAGAAAAATAAAAAAATTGGACGCTAGTTTTCAATAAACCATCGATGCATAAAGTGCGCGAGTCGTATATATATATTATATACCAACACGTATAAATTATTAAACAATTTTTTTTTTCTTATAATCGACTGTGATTTATTCGAGTCCTTACTGTTATTTCGGATTTCGTCTGATTTACACTTAATGTAAGTACTTATAATGCCGTTACGGGACGTATATTATGTACTAAGTATTATGTCCGAAAGTTCGTCAAAATCGTGATGTATTTCGCGAATAAGTCAATTCGTTACAAAAAAAAAAAAAAACACGATAAACTCGCAATAATTAAACAAAAATTGACAATGAACCGTGCAATTCGTACGGGTTTGTATGACGGAATATTGCATTTTACACTCATATATAATTCACGAATAAGGAATATATTCGAAGTTATTTTTGGTACTTTGATGAGGTCGAAAAGTGTGAAAAAAAATTAAAAAAATTCTTACCTCGGAATATCGTTTTACGGCCAGCAAATTTCAATTTTTTTTTTTTTTTTACTAGACCTAAAATCAATAATCTATACAAATATTTATATTAGTAAGTATTCTGGAACTACGGAAATGAGTTATCTAGACTCAGTGTCGTCCTAACCACCAATAATGCCCTAGGGCAGTAATATTTGACGCCCCCCTCAAAAAAAAAAAAAAAAATTTACAATTAACGTAATATCTAATTACATAATTTTATATATTTTAATAGTAAATACGAAATCATCATATAGATATACAAGGGAAATTAATATCTAAAACAAAACAACAAATTTTTTCTTTTTGTCATTCATTTTTTTGACGCCCCCTGCATTCACAACACTTTGGACGCCCTAGGGCACTTGCCCCATTTGCCCCCCCCCCTTGGGACGGCTATGTATAACTAGCGTCTATATGTAGATTAATCTACTCTGTGTCTGCGTGAAATAAAACGTGGTGACCATTGGGAATAGAGGCCGTGTTGAATTGTGTTGCTTGAGAGCATACGAAGTGTGCGCGTTATTTTCAAACACGATATTAAGAGCGTAAATAAGACATTTTCTTATTTTTTTTTTGAAAAAAATTAAAGAAGTCGAATATAGAGCGTTTTTTGATTTGAATACGTTGCAATTATTGCTTCTAATACGGTGCAGTAAGATGAGAAGCTGCAGTAGTTCTACTAGGTATATATATAAAATTTAATCTCGTGAGAATATTATTACTATATCCGATAATTTTAAGGTTACTCGATTTACCTAATAGAGTTACTATATACGTATTACAGTATTATATATCATTGATGAAGTATTGTGTTTTTAAATCAGCGTGACTTATTGAATATTATCCAGTATAGGCAGTGGCGTCATTTGGGGTGGGCAGGGTGTGCGGTTGCACCCCTTACTTTATAATATACTCGCCCAATTGGCCTGCTTTCCTAATGGTACTTAATGTTGAAAAACAAGAAGTTAACAATATCAGTCTAGGAAAATCTGTAAATGTATTTGCTTTACTTAAAAATTGCCGGTATCCGCTTATTTAAAAGATAATTTGTTTCTTTTTTTTTTTAAGCTTTATGCTTGTACAAGTCTTAAATATAAAATATTTTTATATGGCCTGGTGAAATTTCAAAATGGCCTGTTTGAAACTTGGCACACCCGAAAAAAGAACTGAAATGACGCCCCTGAGTATAGGTATTAGCAAATCGTAAATAATAATCCCTTCGCCTTTTTATTTCGAATTTTGTTCTCGCGAAATAACGTAATAATATTTCACGAATTTTCGTTTGCTGTAACGTGCCTACTCGAATACGTGTACATTTCTTATAGTCCGTACACAATGTGTGTATGCTATAACGTTATTATTCTCGATTTTTACACAAAAAAACACGTGTAAATAAAATATTTTATTCAACGTATTTTAATCACTATATTTTCATAAAGCAGGCTTTATTATATTGTTTTTACGATAATGTTTGGTGTATAATCATATCGTTATAAATCACATGAAACGCGTACCTATAATTCCACGATTAAGAACGCAATATTGCCTGTAAACGTTAAATTCAGAATAGCAAATATTATACACTTCTGGTGTGTTTAGACACATCGTTTACACATTTTTCACGTTTCCAAACAGAGATGGCGCGGCCGTTACGGTATATTTTTCCTCGGCTGAGCGGCTGCAGTGAACTGCAGGAGGATATGATTATTATTATTTTTTGTATATTGTTTTTAATTAAATATTTGATACGCTCGTCGGAGCTGGAATAATTAATTAAATAATTATAAACAACTTATATAATAGTACTTATGAGGACTGTAATTGTTACAAAAAAAAAAAGGAATCCTTCGATAACAGTAGTAGTAGCTGGTGCCTACCGATATTTATCATTACGGGCCCAATCAGAATTTAAGAACTTCGTATAATAACGCATTTTTGTTGGTTTATAAAAACATAAATATATTTACAATATTATGTTTCGAAAGATTAAAAGAAATATCCGGTTATAAACTATATACATAAAATATAATAATAATACGTCAAAAAAAAAAAAATAGAAATTCGCTTTAAAAAAAAACATGCTCGAAAATACGCTTTTAAAAATATTATTAATTTAGAAAACGGATTTTTAGGGTTTTAAAAGTTAAAAAAAAAAAAATGACGCGCCAATAAAACTCAGTAAATATTCTATCGAAAACCGGTAAGACGGCATGGTTAAAAAATCGTTATTTTTTTGTCCAATCTTCGGATAATAATACGCTCAATATAGTGAATTGCCGAAACGCGCGCGTTTACCGAGTGTTATTCAGAAATTTAATTCCATTAGACACCGACGAGCCGTCGTCAGTTTTCATTAGAATTTATTAAAAGTTCTGTTATCACACGTAACACGTTTAACTGCGAGTAATAAAAAGTAAATCTGCTGGACGATGTTAAACGATCAACAACGGTGATTTTTTTTATTTAGCTCGTATTCATTTTTCTGTTTAGTGTAATTAATTATTTAAATATTTAAACTGGCGATAATACGAGTGCTTTTTGTTTTCTATTTGACTCGTAATCGGGCTGGTTCGCGGAGTTTTACGATGAATGTTGGTGTTTTTTTTTTTAAGAATGTAATAAGAATAAATTAAGTAATAAAACAAGTAAAAACTAATAGAAATACTAATATTTTGCCTCGCACTGTAAGAAAAATTGAAATGACGTCGCCGCTACAGGTGAAGTACACACACTGCAGGATGGCGTCCGGTAAGGATTCCGCATCGAAGCTGGATACACGCGATGACCATTCTATCGTCTCTACCTTTAGAATTTCATACATACTAATCACACGTATATATTCACAATACGTACGATTTATATTTTAATTTTTTACGTTACGTACTTGATTATTGTTTCGTTACATAACCGCGCAGTATATTATGTAGGTACGCATATTGTACTCGTATTGAAAAAAAAAACGTAATAGCGTACAATATACTGTTTTAGAAGCCGTATTGCAGAAAGAAAGGTAAAAAAGAACCGTCCTTATATATACCTACGCGCCTAAATATTAAATTTCATTATATATCGGTTTCAATTCTCGTGATATATGCTTTTCAATGATAGTATACGCGTCGTACCTATATGGTTTACGGATTTCTTCGTCTCTATTCTTTAATCGTGCCTACCGCGGCAGCGTCGGATTCGCGACGGGTAAAAGTATAGCTGGTGTAAACACAGTCGGTTAGTACGTTATATATTGTTGTATTTCTCATATATATTTGTATTTTTATTGTAGAACCTGTGCGCCTGCACTTAGGTGTAATACAGGTCTTGTTTTCTAAAGTATATAAAAACGGCGATGAGTTCGGAAATTGAGAACGCGACTGTTTTACTATGGGACATGTTCTACTTGGGCAATCCTCGTCGGCACATGCACGAGGACATTAAGCACGTGCCACGTATATACGCACAGGTAATTCGGACGTACACGCCGTAGAAGATTATATCGACCGCGGAAACGTTTTAATCGTTACCGACTCGCCTTCTTGCTCTTATCCGTCAAATTCCTCTCGTCCTTTTCATCTGCAAATATTTAGTCTACCGTCTTTGTCTCGTACGATTTCCGGTGGTTTCCCTAACCATGTCGGTATTGCCGGAAACGAACGAGCCGAGTTTTTTTCCGTTTTCCATACTAATAAAGACCTTTTTCTCCTTTTAAAATTCTACCTTCGGATCCAGCTTCTAATCCACCGCAAACTACTATGCAAAGCCTGGGAATCCGAAGCTGTGGTCATTCCTTTCTTTCAATTATTATGCCTCCTGCAGGCATAGAAGAACAATCTCATCTCATCATCCTTTTCCATCCGTGGTTCAAAGTCCTTGATATTCCCATACAAACGACTTATTATGGTCTTTTCCCGTTTTCGGGTCGAGCACAGCCTTCTTTTCCACCAATCATTTCACCTTTCTTTAAATTCGCCTCCTTTATGTCTTCTACTGCATCAAAAAGAGGCAATAGCCGTAACTTTAATCACATCATTTTTAATATTGTCCTTCTCTCTTCTCTGACAGACACCTTTTTTTTCATTTATATTCCCTATCTCCTTCTTAACTCCCGAACTCGTATATATGTATATAAATTGTTCTTTTTTTTCTTTTAATCGCCTTGCTGTAATGTTTTCAATAAAAGCATAATAATATAACAAATACGTGAGTTTGCAACGCGGTTATCAACAAAACACGGCCAGTTGTGCGATTTTACGATAATATTTTTTTTTTTACTCCTTTTTCATATCGATATTTTTATATAATTTAATACACCCATATTATCGATAATATTATATAAGGAAATCGTCGTCGTCGTCGTCGCATTAGAAATAATAAAACGCGATTCTCTGCTTCAGGCTTGGCCGTATTTCTTGACTCTGTTGGTGTTTGAAAACGGATTGCGATTGTGGCAAAGAAAAGAAGTACTCAGACTCAACGACAGCGTCACTTCGATTAGTCACGCAGTCTTGCAAGAGTGTGCCAAGTAATCGACTATTATTATAATAATATGCACGCGATTATATATGAATTTTATTAAAACGTAAAAAAAAAAAAAAAACGAAAAAAAACCCCGCGTATAGATTTTTTTACAGAGGATCGGAACATTGTTTGTATTTTTGGATTTATGACAATTATAAGATTTGCGAATTACCATGGAATTCCGTAGTCTTCTGGTATTTCGCAGCGATCGCAGTCGATTTCTGTTATTACTGGATGCACAGGGCCAGTCACGGTATAATAACCGAGATTTCAATGCTTAAAAATAAAAAAAACTAGAAAATTATATAATAAAAAAAACAAATTCGATTTTATTGATATTTTCTTGTAGAAATTCACATTTTTTGGGCTCAACACCAAGTGCATCACAGTTCCGAGGAATTCAACGTCACCGTCGGCATCAGACAGTCGGTATTTCAAAGTCTAGTCGGAATTGTAAGTGCAAATACATAATGTGTATACAAAAACAACACAATAATATTTACACAATCGTAATAATAGATCGATTTAATACGAGTAATTCGATAGTTAGGAGGAAAATTATTGTTGTATCTGTTTTTAGAAAAATTGGTACTTAAAGCAATAAAACAGTGTTACCTGCTGCAGGTATCGCGGTTAATCGACTTTCCAGAACGGCATAATTATGTAATAAAAATGTGAAAAAGCGATAGTGAATCGAAAACGTAGAAAATGTAGAGAATCGGGAGAAAAAAAGAGATGAAAAAAACAGTAATTTTCGAGAGAAAAAATGTGACTTGCAAAAAATGTCGCCTTCTAAACATAATAATTATATATAATACTTACATGTAAATATATTTAATTTTATACGTATTTTTATGTCGTAAAGGTTTGTTACGCACCTCTGGCACTGCTCGTTCCGCCGGTTTTGCTACTGGTACACCAACAGTTAAGTCTGTTGTATCAAATTTGGATACACACCGAGACGATACCGACTCTTGGACCGTTGAATTACGTTTTCAACACTCCAGCTTACCACAGGGTGCACCACGGTATGGAATGTGAAAACACGGTTTTCGGGAATATATTATATTACATATACAGTGCATTTTAAAATGATACATCCGCTCTCAGCATGATATAAAATCTTAAACCCTCAGTTTGTTGTGAACGAGCTACAAAACCATCTGAAAGAAGGGATTCGCAAGTTTTTTCGATTGCCGACACGTTGCGTTCAGTGTACCTACATCTGAGTCGAGTGGCATGCGCTTCGATAGCGAAAGGTATTTGTACAAATTTAACGTTTTCTGCGCCGTTTCAAGAGAGAAAGTATATACTGACCGTATATTTGATGAAAACGCAGTAACGGGAATTTCATATACACAAATGATTAAGGATTGGCTATTTCTGCAATTACAAGCCGTTGGAGCTGATTTCATCTTCCATCAAGATGGGGAATCACCACGTTGGTTCATAGAGATTTACAAATCTCTTAACTGCAAGACTAATAGCACTTTGCCCTTGGCCACCCCGTTCTTCGAGCATTAATTTTTTTCTTTAGGAGCACATAAATGACACTGTTCATGCGTACCTCTCTTTCTGAGAGATTTTGATGAACCGAAAATTCGTGTTATAGATGCCTTCGACTTGGTATGAGGGTCACCTTGAACATTTGTTAACATCGTTTCAAACAACTTAATGTATTATAGCTAAATTATAGATAACTCATCTTAACTTGTAATTATTAAAATTTTACAATAAATATGTTTTTTTTTAATGGGATTAATTATTTTGGGATGCCCTGTATTATTGGTTGCATACGAATTGTGTCCGAAAAAAATATGATATTGGTTTACAACAGGAATGGTGTCCACGGTTTTTTTGCTATAACCTGACCAGCCTGCAAATATAAATTAAATTCAAATTATTTGTATACGAGTATATGTTATATAACTCGAATGACCCGGTCTTTCAGGCTGCGAATCGGTTTGAAACTAAACAATTAACTCGTCTTGAGTTCATTTAGACGCATTGGCATACGAGAATTTATCAAGAGTTTAAATTCCAAACGTTCCAAAATCAGAAACGGACCAAAGGCTAACAATTACACTTTGACCATTGCATTATCGAATTGCATACAAAACACAACGACTTACTAATTTTAACAAGTATATATTTTTAACCACACCATTAATATAAACGACAGTCCTCTCAGTCTGTATAAGTGGGAAAGAAAAAATATACTTGAAAATAAAAACTTTTATTAATTTCTTTTAATTAGACTAAACATTGATTTTCGGACACAATTCGGACGCGCTTAATCTAACAGCATCGTATAATTAAACGAGGTTGTATTTTTTTCTTTAGGTAGCAATTTGTACTGTTTGGACAAGAATTACGGAGGCGTTTTGATTGTCTGGGACAGGATGTTCGGAACGTTTCAGGACTTTTATCCAGAGAAACCCATCGCGTACGGTCTGGTATACCAGAAAAACACGTTCAATCCTCTAATATTGCAAGTACGGCTCGTTGTCGTCGTCGTCGTCGTCGTCGTGTGTGTGTGTGTGTGTGTGTGTGTGTGTGTGTAGCAGTGGCGGTTATATATGATGTTCAAGGGGACTGTGAAAATGGAGCCAACCCCATCTGTCAATAAATATTCACATCGACGAGTAATAACCAAGAAGAAAGATTTATTAATGTATCGAGACAAAATGCAGATGTAGAAAAAGGAAGAACAACGTGCATGGAACGTAAACGAAATAACAATAAAACGGTAAAAGAAAGTAGTCACCAGATAGCGCTACGACACAACATAAAGGGCGTGGTAAAAAGGTGCATATAAAATACACCAAACACACACACACACACACACACACACACACACACCGCAGTCAGACGCGCAAACTACATTGTTCGAGCCTGACAGCCGTGACTACACTGAGCGGTCCGATGGTTTCGGACCGCTATTTATAAGCGCTTTTCTGCCACGCCCTCTTTGTTGTGTCGTAGCTCTATCTGGTGACTACTTTCTTTTCTCGTTTTATTACGGTCGGCTGACGCGTTATGTTGCCATGTTGGTATACGCGGGTGTTTAGTTTGACGCTGACTGAGCGACTGTTCGTACTCGCGTATGCACTCTTTATTATTATTATTATTATTTATAATAATATTACTTCGCGTATTTCAATGAAATAAAATGAACATAAAGATTCATCTTTCCTCGCTGTACACTCGTTTACACGTTTACTCGTTTATTTTACACGTTTACTATTTATTTAACTTTTACTCGTTTACTCTGTATACGACCGACCGAGTTTGTCGTTACTTAAGAACTAAACACTCGATCACGATCGATGATCAGTGCGAACTGTACGCGCTGATCGTCGGTCGAGCACTAATTTCAGCCTTATACATGATGTTCAAAGGGGGGACGAAAATGGAGCATAACCACAACATAATTGGACCAAATTACATGACAAATGTAGGCGCTGTTGGTCAGAAATATACTAAATTTAAAAATATCAAATTACATGGGGGGTGGCGATTCACCTATCGCCCCTTTATAACCGCCACTGGTGTGTGGGACGCGATCTGTTTAGCTCAACGAATTTGAATGATTTTGCATTTAAGTTTGCAACAGATATCTGAGGGAATATTTGTAATATTTAATAATTTTTTTTTTCTACTTAATATTACCTTTTAAAAAGTTACAATGTTACACGAATTGTGACCAAAATTGAAACGTACTTTTATACAAATAAATATAGCGTTTGTATAAGAAATTATTTTTATGTAAAAATAATCTAAAAAAAAAAATAAAATAAAAATAACGTTAGAAAAAAAAGAAGACAAAATTTTTGCCTCCTCGCGTTATTCTCTGCCAGGTAACTCAAATATTATATTATATTATTATATTACTTTTGAAACTCAAATATTATATTTTGTATCCACACTGCCAAATTAAATTCAAAATGATTAAAAATTCGTTGAACGAAACGGTCCCGTTCGCGTACGTAGATAATCGTGTTTATAATTATGTTTTATTGGGCGAATAATAGTTTTTCTACAACTTGAACGTGTACCATAAATGGAATGGTATGAAGGGCTGGAGGAATAAATTGAAGTCGTTGATGAAGGGGCCGAGCTGGGTGCCGGGTCTGTCGTGGACAGGTGACGACGGAAGACGCGCCAGCGTAATGCCTAATCATACGTTATATAATTTACTTACAGTGCTTGAATTCTGTTAGTGATGGTGGTGGTGGTGGCGGTAGTGAGGGAGGAGGAAGTAAAACTGTTCTGTTTCGAAAATATTTCTGCGTTCATTTTTTGATTTTTCGTATAAATGGAACTGGACTTTCGGGAGACTCATTTTTACTCTTTTATGTTTATATAATATAGATTTTATCGAAGGAACACAAAAAAAAAGTTTTAAACAAAATTGTTTTACATGTGGATGCAGTCAGAGCGAAAGTGATATGGACTTGACGTTTTAAAAAGACAATCGCATCTAAACGAAGGGCTTTAATTTCTGAGCTTATGTGTTATTACGTAGTTGCGTTGAACCTTCTGTTCGATTATACTTGTGTCAAGCTAATACGCTTAGAGTTGGATATGAAGGAAATGAAGATTTAGTAAATTGTGTAAATTAAGATTAGCGATGAGCAGGGGCGACCCAAGTTTGTAATAGTCGAGGAGCACGAATTATTTATGAGTACCCACCTACCCATTAAATGTCCTAAACCTAGCTGACAAATGCAGTAACTTTTGTTCTAATTATTATTTTTTCATTTATATATATATATATATATATATATCATAATATTGCACTAAAACAATAATGTTTTAAAATACTTTTTTTATTTTTGGATTTCAAAATTTAAAATTTTATTCCATAGTTTTATACAAAAATCAAAATAGCCATTTCTAAATCCATTTTTTGAAAAATTTTAGTACTCATAGTTTTAATAATTCATGATTTGTTTATTTTCTACAAATGAAAGTTTGTTAAAATTGTTATAAATTAAAAAATTGTACGTTTACACAATTATTTACCTAATATGAAATTTACCAAAAAGGAATAAACATCATAGACACTAATGACTAAAATACATCAAACATTTACAACAGTGTTAACGATTCGTAAATACATAATATTATTAATATTTTACTTGCCATAAAATATATTTGTAAAAATATAATTGTATGTCACACTTATACATTATAATATAGAAACCCACCCATCCCTTTTTTAGAACTGTTGCAGTCGCTCCTTAAAGTCTTATTACGGGCCGCCCCTGGCGATGAGACTGTGATTATTTACAAAATCATCTACGAATACTGCATGTATTATTATTAAGATTAACGGGCATTTTTTTTCTGAAGATGTTTTGACATTTAGTTCTGCTGAATTATTCATGGTAAACAAATGTAGTAATTGGTTAGTGTACGAAGTGTCATTGTCTCGAGTGTTGTAGTATTTGCCCAGTCAAAGTTTTCTTCGTCCTCACGTTACACGTTGTTTATTGCGATGACGGAAAAATAACTTTCGAAAGTAAAGTTCTGTTTTCTAGTAAAGAAAACTCCAGCGGAAACGATTGTATAATGTTTATATGAGAAGCTAATATCAGAAACATGATATGGGTAAGACGATAGTTTACGAGTGGTTTTCTCGTTTTAAAAATTGCTACTTTCCAACTCGAAGATTAACCTCGTTTTGAGCGTCCATTAGAAAGCCGTTCAGATGAAAATGACGAGAAAATTCGAGAGAATAGAATAACGTAGATCGTCGACGGACCACGAATGAAGTAGCAGAGTTGTCAGCGGTGTTTGGGAGTAGTATTTTCAACGCGTTTTAACGAGACGCATTACTGCAACTTTAAGCCTCGCTCGCAGACCGACGTTTGAAAAACTCAATCACGAAACTATTTGCTCGGAGTTTAAAAACAAATTGGGAAATTTTCACATCCTCCTTGTTCGTCTGACACGGCATAGTGTGATTTTTTTTCTTATTCCCGTGAGCAATGAAAAGTCACGTACGGAAAGCAATTTTCTGATGTGGAAGATTTAAGGGAAAAAACGCTACGGAGGTTTTATGAAATAAGAAATTACAATAACAGTCGAAATTCCCGTTACTCCACCCTCGTGTATTTTTTTTAATAGAAAAAAAAAACAATGATTATTTATGGTCGCATTATGGAAACCGTGCCAACGGTTGGTTCTGAGGGAAGAAGAGGAAAGGAACTATGTCATCTACGACTTGACAACAAAATTTAAGTCTATCGGAGCACAAATTTTCAACGCACTTTTGTGTCTCTCTACACTAATCCGTTTCCAATTCAAGCACTGTTTATTTATATATTTTAAACCGCGGTAGCCGGTAGTTTTGTTTTTAAATCACGTTGCCCGTCTGGTTTTTAGGTCCAGGGGATCAGGGAAAAATACGACGTTAAGATATCATTTCTGCACAAGTCGTACGCACTGGTCCACTTCGTCGCAGTCGTTTGCGGTTATTACTCGTTGACGGCAATACCTGCAGCTAATCGTCGTTCCGTAAGTTTGTAATATATTATCTATGTGAGGCTGACGTTTGAATTTCGGACTTGAGCCGATCAAAAATAACATTAGCTAAATGTTAGCAGTTAGCTTGACGAAATGCGACAATGAAATTAAAATAACTACAATAACTGCGGCGCGAATGCGCAAACTGTGAATTCATTTCGAACGTTTATTATATATTATTATTGTGACGAAATTCCGGTTAGGGTTTCCTATACTTATATAATATTTCGGTCACCAATTGCTTTAACGAAATATTTTTAGGATCTCCTTTAACTCTGAATGTAATTAAAGATTTTCCCGAGACTTACTTATAAGTGACAAACACCTACGTGTTTCATTTTTCTTATGATCTCATGTTTTAAGTACAAAATGTAAAAAAAAAAAATTAGCAAAAAAAAAAAAATACCTATACTTTTAAAGTTATATAGTGATTTCATGGTATTTTTAAGTAAAAAATACGGAACAAGCTATAGGATTTTTCAAATTTTTATTTTATTTTTGAAACAAAAGTATTAAAAATAACGGTTTTTTTAAAAATAGTTATTGAGTTGCCGCCGTTTGTAGTCGCTATAGAATAATACATTTTCTAAAATTATTCGTCTTACTATTAACCATTGACTATTTCATCGATAAAACCTTGGCAAGATTTTTAATAAATGCATTTTGAATATAGGTATGTAAGAATGGCTGTATCGGTCCAGTATTACGAGTTTCTGAGAAGTGGTGAAATAAATTTAAGCAAACAATTATGATTTTACGATAACATATATTATGAGAGTAAATATAGTATTTTGATTCTTTCGGTTGAGCGAAACAATTTCGGGATAAAACAACAAATTTGTAATCGACAATTCACTCAAAAAAAAAAAAACAATTATATTACGCATACTAATCGTTTACAATATTAATAAAACATCAATAACACACATATTATTAATAGTATCCCGTAGTTTTAACATGTATATATAGTTTTAATAATATAACAACACATCACAACACATATAAATCACATTATATTGTATAATATTATTGAATTTTTTAACTTACAAACGTGGTAATATATACGTAGACTAAACTGAATTTTATAACATTTATGAATTAAATGAGGCATACTATATATAATGATACCTATGGAAATGAGGATTAAAAAAAAAAACCTATAATAGAAAATGCAATCAAATTTGTTTGATAAATAAATAAAGTTTTTTCTAAAATAAACTTTTACAAAAAAGAACATCTATAAAACAAATTATTTTTTCTTTTAACTCATTCATTTTAATTATTATTAGTCCAGGGAAAATAAGTTGTACAATAATTTATACTGTTTTTTTTTTTTTTTAGTATAAAATTGTTATACCTATATAATAATAATTATTTCAAATAAGTACGCTTTAAATAAACATAAAAACTACGAAGAACATTTTAAATTTATGTACGTATTTTATAGAACGCAGAAATACTTTTTCTTTTTATGATATTGAAACTATTTTCGTAAATATGACAATATAAAAAAAAATATTTATATAAAATACAACACTTTAAACTTTTGAAATTCAGTTCTTAATAAATACGCGTTAAACATTATATTTTTCATTTACAACATTATGGATACACACGCAATTATTATTTAATTTTGATGGAAGGAAATATTTATTATTTTACAAACAGCTGTTTCAGCGTATAACAATCGTATTTTTGTACATAATAAATGGATGTAATATGACCGATTAAATGCACTGATTTTGAGTTTATAAAAATAATTAATAAACGTTTGTAACATATTTGGCTCGGCAATATTCAAACATTATATTTATACCATAATAATGAATATTATTGATTATACAAACGAACAATTTATAATTACATATTCCTTTTTTATTTTTCGAAAAATCCTTAACAATATTTTGTCTTTTAATAACCGACAAATATATTTACAAACGCAGCACGTTTTAACGAAATTGATCGGCTTTATATATATATATATATATATATATAGTGTTGTACGACAATAATATGGCCGAGTATAAATATCACGAGAAAATTCTGTTATTTATTCAAAGAAACAAAAACAATTCCTACGCTATATAATTCCATTCGTAAACAAAACCCTGCACCACGAAGAAAAACATACGATGCGCGTTTCGAGGGAACTCGTGAATATCGTTCTATTTCATCAAATTATTATTGTAAAATCATTATTACTATACTAATAACATACGCTAATAACGTTAGAATACAAGTCTACGCGATGGAAACCACGACAAATCATAAACACGATAAACTCTGCGCCTATTTTCCAAACATTGAGCTGAAAAACGAATACTCGTATATTTTCTGTTGTACAGATTTATATTATATTTTTACTCGGCGAATTTTTTTTAAACGTTTTTAAGCAAATCGTTATTAAATATTAGTGTTTTTTAATCGTCAGTGCGTATTGACAATACTTACGAAAAATACAAAACAAAACGTTTAAACGGGGTTTTTGCAGTCAACTCTTTGTTTTAGAAAATACGCGAAAACTAATTTCACTGCACTCGATGGTTACGTTTGAAAAACACCGAGATGACACTACGTAGGTAGAATTAAAATTTTTTTTTTTTATAAATAATATCGTATTTTCTTCATAGTGCGTTTGTTCGGAATACAATATATACCGTTGAAATATTTTCAATATTGATAATTATTTAATTAAATATTTTGTACGTACCGGTTTTAATTTGTAATTTAAAAAAAAAAATATATATAATCAGAGTATATTTCGTTTTCCAAACGTGATTCATAAAAAAAAAATGTAAAAAAAAACGGAATTATTAACACTGTTGAGTTATTATTATTAAAAAAAAAAAATCCGAAATAGTCGACTCAATATAATTCGGTATGCCATCAGACTATTAAAAAAAAAAAGTATTAAAATTTCTAATAAAAAAAAAATGCCGGTAAAAAATATCTTTTAATATTATCGTATACCTCGCACAAAGTGTAATACATTATACGTATATACGTACACATACATCAGTATAAAAAAAAAAAGTCAGAAGAAATTCAAGCGATTTATTATCGCATGCAGGTATATAAACTAAAATGATTGCCGCGCACGTAATATATAAACGTTTTAAAACTTATTTCAAATATTATAAATATAATATACACAATGCGAATACTCGCGATTTTCCTATAATTATTCCGGATTTCGTTTCTACGCGTACAGGGTGATTTTTTTTTGTTTCGATCACGAGCCATTTGTGTTTATCTTCCGTTAAGATTTTAAACAAATTTTTATTTTTTTTTTTTGAGTAAGTTAAAAGGGTTTTTCACTGCGTGTAAATCAAATTTGCCCACGAAATCAAAATATTTAAATTTCAGTCAATTTCTAAAAGTCGGTCGTGATATTATACGTCACGGTAATATGAAAATAATTTTTCTTTTCTTATAATAGTGACACGCCATCCTACGGCCACGAGATCTAATCTGAGATCTCGGTTCATATTGATTTAAAACTATGTATATAAAAAAAAACCTTCTGGGCGGACAGCAATAAAAATTTTAAGAGGAATCGGGCAATTTTTTTTTCTTTTTTTAGTAGACCTATGAAAAAACCCTTGGCGGTCAGGACAAAGTACGACGAGATCTCGTGGCGGCCAACGTGTTGTTAATTGTATAATAATAAATCGTAATGTTATATACCGTTTTGTCAAAATCACATTCCCATTCCTCGCGTAACACGCCGTGAACTTTTGATTTTGATCAAATGCGTTTTTTTTTCTTTCTATACACTCAGTGGCGTATTTACGGGGGGGGGGTCCAGGGATACTGGACCCCCTCCTAGAACCAAAAACAAAAAGATTATCCAAAGGTATTTTATGTTGAATACCTTATATCAATATATCCTGTTGGAATTTTCAAAAAAAAAAAATTTGGACCCCCAGAAAAAAGTTGAAAATACGCCACTGTATACACTATCTATATATTGTATAGAACGAATGAATAAAAATTCTTTTTCGATTTTCTCTCGAAGCTCCAACAGAAATTCCCGATAAATAGCGTCATCACTCGGCGCGGTGAAAACCTGCAATTGCGCGCGTCTTATACGATTATAGTTGATAACTCGGGAAATAAAATATTCGTCGGATTTTGAAAATCGCGACAGGCGCAGTGAATTCCCACGGGTGTAGTAGTAATCCTTCAAAGGTTTTGAAAATATTATATTGAAATTCGGGGTCGCCGTTTGTGAAAATCACGAATCGATGATACACGCGCTAATACGACGAAAACGTGACGGTATTAAAATGATATAAGAAGAACTTTTTTTTTTTTCCATTAAATTTGTGTAGGAAATTTACCGGGGGAAAAAAAAACGTATTAGTCGTGTCGTACACATTCCCTTAGATTATAGCACGAGAGAAAAAATATCACCCTGCACATATCGCGTCGCTCGAAGTTCGGACCAAGTCGTTTAATAATTTTATTATTATTGATTATACATAATATTAAATATTAATATTATATTATAATATTATGTATAATCAATGTTATTATTTATTTTTTTTTCCCCGTACGATTATTACAGGAAATCAATAATATCACGTCTACGGAAATGTCTACGTTTTACATCGTCTGGTCGTTGACCAACATTGGTTTGATGTTCGACAAGTCTCCGTGGGCGAATTACTCCGAGTTTTCCAGGTGCTTGATCGCGTACGTCCACTTAAAATTGTTTTTGGAACCGCTGCAAGGACCGCCGCCGCCGCCGCCGCCGCCGCAGTCTTATACGGCCGCCGTCGTCGACGCGTACCGGTCGCTGATGGGCGCTTCGATCGTCGTTTGGCCGATATTGTGTTCGATACGTTAATGTTGCAGTGCACACACGTTTTCCTCATAATTTGTCACGTTTGGTCTTCGGGATGTGTAGAGAGAAAAAAGAAATTCGCCAATCGAAAATACGCGGAAAGGAGATGAAAATAATTTTTTTTTTTTTAGTGTATAAGCGTAAAAAATTAAAATTTGATTTATATTCTATACAGACGATGACGAAAAAAAAAACCGATATATAATACATTTGAAACGAGAAGTTTTTTTTTTTTTGTACACAACAATATTTTTTGCGATTTTATAACAATTATACGCCTATAACAATTACATTATAATATATAACGCATTCATGGCCATACAATATATTTTACCACGAATACATCATTTTGATTTCGTTAAATGTGTTTTATATACAATATAAACGTGTTTCGAGAAGAAAACAAGAAAACACAATAAAAACGGTTATTTTATTGGAAACGGGCGTTACCTGTACATGGTTTCGGTGATGTTTTCCGACGGTCCGAATTCTTCTCGATCTAATGAATTCATCAGCTCTTCGTTTTGATTCCGAACTGAAATCACGTTGCGACGTATATTTAAATCGAATAATAATAATAATAAAAAAAATTAACCATACACACGTGTATTGTTTGTTAATTTTTTGTTCATTTATCGATTTTGTATAGTTAAAAAAAAAAAATTATTAATAATATCGTGTACGAATTTTAAAGACGCAACAATGTACGACACGGGTTGAATAAGTCATTTTAAATCTCGGTGAATATATTCTGATATGATCGGTTAATGACGTTTAAAAATATGGATAAACTATTTTTTTTTGTTTAAATTTGAAATAATTTTATAAAAAAAAGTGCGGAGACAGGTATAAACGTGCAGTTTCCTCCAAATCTCGTGATAAATTTAAAAGAAAATTATAATAATAATATAAGCGTGCGAATCGTAAAGAAACTGAAGTTTTCGCGTGCACTCCACTACAAGATATTTATATTTACATATTTTTATTATTATTGTGTATCGAATACAAATTACAGAAAGTGTGTAATACGCGTTTTTGGTTTTTTTTTTTAGAAAATATAATTTATCTAAAATACACCTATTTTTTTTTTATCGATATTTACACAAGTATTTTTTTTTTTATAGGTTTTATATACATTTTTAGGATAACCGACACGACAATACACATATATCATCATATATTTTTTTTTAATTTCCGATATTCTGAATAGAAATTTTTTTCAGCAGACTATTTTTTAGTTTTTGGCACACGTGGAACTATGTAAATATACAATACAATGTTATATTTATAGTGGTTTTTTTTACGAGTAATTGTACAATATACTGCCGCGAAGTCTTTTAATGTGTTTTTATATATATACCGAGTTCGTCGATTACGGGCGCCATTCTGAGAGTGACACCGACCAACAGCATGCAAGTGATCAGCAACAGACCGGCCGTGATGATAATGGTCCATCTCGCTCTTTGTGGCAAGTCGTCCGGATGCAAAGTCGGCACGGGATGTGGTCTCATCACGTTGTTCTTATCGTCCCCGAATCTCGTCCTACGGCTTTTCTTCTTCGAACGCGTCTTCGCGTTTTGATTCTCCACGTAATGCCGGTGGTTTTCTTCGGACATGCCGGCAGTAGACCTTTGTATAAACGTTTGCCGATTAGAATTAATTAAAGAATTTTAAGCGTTTTATCGCTATTTCACCTAGTTTCGTTTTTTTTTCTCCAAATATACGCGTTAAAATCGATTCATTTCGTGTTTTTAATTAAATCTTCTTAAGGAGGGTAGAGCAAAAAAAAAATCCAAATATTTACATAATACAATCTATTTTTATCGCGACAGTGGGCGCGCGGACCTTCACTATAAAACGTTTATTATTTTTTTTCCGTGCTGTTTTTTAGGTCATATTATTCAGGTCATATTTACACAGCATGCAGTAGCTTTTTTTTTAGAAAAAAATATAAAAACTCTATATTGTTACCTTTGCAACGCGGCGGTAAGTATGTGCCCGCCTAAATAGGGCACGTGTCTTTGGTTTTGAGGCCATTCTTCGGGCTGGACGACGGCCGGAGGTTCCAGATCTTGTCGGACGATTCCGTCGCAATGGTGATGGTGGTGGTGGAACAGTTGATGATCGAGATCGTGTCGGTGATGGTGATGATGGTGGTTGTGGTGGTGATGGTGTTTGTTGCACGAGTGCATGCAGCGACCTTTTTTGCGTCTGCTTTTTTTTTTTTTTTGCGAGTGCGCGTGCAGTGTACAAGTAAAAAAAAAAAAAGAAAAAAATATGTTTAAAACAAACGTATTGCAGACACCGCGGGGGGAGTCATTAGTATATAATAAAGTCGAGTAACGCTGGTGTTGCTTTAAAAGTGGATTCCGAGAGACAGACAATGGATTTTTAACGGTCTGCAGTGACTTTAAGTATTATATAGTGGAGAAAAAACAAAAACAAAATGTGAATAGCTTATAATATTTTTTTTTTTTTTAATTTTCATTTGTTTTCACACGTATTTTAACATAAATAATACAATTCCCGGTGTACATTTTTTTTTTGTTTTGTTCGTTTTAATATAAACATTAATTTTTTCATTTATTTATGTGGGTTTTTTTTCTTCTGGTGGGAGGTATTAAAAATAAAACCAATTTATAGAAAATAAAAATTCAATTCAATTCCGTCCTGCACGATCGAAGCTAATCGAAAATTAAACGACAAGCTTCACAAATTATACACGTACGGAACCCAATTTTGTCAAACTTTTTTTTCTTCTTGTGTTTAGTTTTGCAGTCTGCACATTCGAAACGCGCGAGGAGGAGGCTTTATTATTTTTATTATTTTTTTTTTACAATTTTTTTTCGACAAATAAATATTTTCAAAAGTAAATACGCACACGGATAGATCGTTCTGAGAGAGGAAAAAATCGCGGTACACAGATCTTTCCTCGTTTTTTTTTAGCTGTAATTATTTCAACGTATCACGACGAGTGCGCTGCATCATTATGCGCATCAGTCGTAGATTTGCGAGAGGGTTGTTTTGCGGTTTGACTTGGTAACGTACGAAACCATAAGAGGTCACTCGGTTTTCCGGCACATGTTTTGCTATTTTGTTTTTGCTATTTGTGTGTTTGAGCTA
Organism: Slavum lentiscoides; assembly: GCA_032441835.1. NCBI lineage: Eukaryota > Metazoa > Arthropoda > Insecta > Hemiptera > Aphididae > Slavum > Slavum lentiscoides. The sequence goes on along the minus strand of CM063717.1, from coordinate 7,451,816 downwards.
ACCGTAATGTTTTTGAATTTTAATTTTTGTATTACAAATACAAACGACGGAGTAGAACAGTGGTTCCCAACCTTTTCGAGACTATTACCCATAAATCGGGTTAGAGTAAGGTTATAGGTATTAGCAAATATACCCTTTCAAAAAAAGAATTCAGTATAAAAAATTAATCAATAAGACTGTAGATATCGCTTATTTTTTAACAATTCGTTTAATATTCGTTTCAGTTCCGGTAAATACACGCAACTTGTGTCGTGTTTCAATAGTTATATCGGTTCCTTGATTTTTTTTTTAAATTTTTTACTGTCACTATTGTTAAAAACCCAATTTTGTTAAGTTGTGGAAAAAGCGATCGGTATTTTCGAGGAATTTTCCGGCAATAATTGGTACTCGCCACCGATTTGTCGCCAAAACGTTGCTAGTCGTGTGTTTTTAAAATCTATTTCAATAATAATAATGAGTAGTAGCATAAAATAAAACAATTTTCTTTTCTCTGCTCCTCAGAAAATCCCGCCGTTCTACTCTTTACCCCCAGTACCTCTATTCCGTAACTCGATAAGACCTGTTAACGACAACTTTCGGTTCGTTAAGCTATCGAAACGATTTATAAATTCCCAGAAAATTGTCGTTAGCTATCGATTTCTTATCATTTTGGTGGACATACACTTTGTAAGCGCAAGGTATCGATAGAGTCATTTACAGAATCACGATGTCGATAGCAAAATTCGATACATTTTTAAAATTTCAATAAGAAGCTCTTATCGAATCAATTCGTTAACACGTTATCGAGTTACAGAATAGAGCTACAGGTCGGGAACCGTTGGAGTAGAATATCGTCTCCATCCCCGCACGCTGCGACGTCGCCAGGCGATCGAGTAACGGTTCGAAAACGCGTTCTCGTGCAGTTTTCCACGGACGTAGGGTATATACATAACATACGAACACGAATGGTCATTTTGGAAAATTATAATATATTAATGTGGAAAATATTTCACATATTTACATACGTTTTCTCTTTCGTTCTACTTATATTGCAGGATGTTGAGGAACTGTATCACGACGCTCCGGCCACGAGGTCTCGCGAATAATGTTTTTGCTTTATTACGTCATACAGACTCTTCCAGTTATTATTTCGGACAAATTCACATTTCATGAATATTTTTCCACGCGAAACATTACGTGTCAGTGTACACGTTTCGCAATATAATATTTAGTTTAAGCATTGATTATAGAATATATTCTATAATCAATGGTTTAAGGAAATAGAGAGTTTTATAATTTTTTCCTCCCCGAGTTAAACGTCCGCGAATATATACGAATAATTAAAAACGTCGGAACTACGCGTCGTATCGGATTGAATTCGATGGAGAATAACAACAAAGTGCGACGTATTTTTTTTCCATTATTCGTTTAAATTTTTTTGTTTTTAAACCGTATCCAGTGCACATAAATCACGTGATATAAATCCGCTACACGCCGTTCTACGGAATATAAATTATATAACGAAACGGTTTCGCAGAAACTTTAATTCGGGTCAAACGAATAACGTTGAGAATTATTTTCTCTCGTTTATATTATAATGTCATAGACAGCGTACAAAACATCGTAGTAAATAATATTTTTATTGAAATTTATCGCGAAATTATTTTTGGGAAATAATAATAATAACAAGTAGTTAGTTTCGTTTTGAAAAATCGTACGTTTATACGAATGCGCGCGCTTTTCGATATTAAATTTATGACCAGTATGCTGGTCGTTGTCTTTTTTTTTTTTTTTGTAGTCGTTGCAAAACGCGCGTGTTTTTTGGACGTTGAAATGGTTCGCGAAGATTGTCGTTATTTTTTTACTTCGGTGGTCATGTAAAAGAAAAAAGAAATCGATTTTTACAATAAACTTATGGACAATTTTTTTTTTTTTGCGAATAGAGATTTTGATCTTATTGAGAACGAATATAAAAAAAGTGAAAATTTCGCACTCGTATATTTTTACTAGACTATACGGCGCTGCATTAGTTTATTCGATTTAAGAATATAATATTGTACTGCACGCTGAGAACAATTTCGCGGATATAAGCAGTACATTACGGGCGGTTATCGTTACGAAAATCCACATTTATTACGTCGTTATCGATTTGTTTTCGATACTTATAAATATATTATATTATTCAAGTTCCTGTGTATATTATGTGTACGCCAATATGACGAAGTTTAACCGGAGGTTTGCCCGAAGAATCGCGGATTTCTATAAACTTTCCAAAACCAACATGACCCGTTACTCGTTAGTCATTATTTATAATATTATACAATAATATATCGTGTGCGCATACCCGAGTTTACGTTTGTTTTTCGAATTTTTCTCCGCCAATCTCTGCACCAACAACTTTGGCTGTATCCTCCATTTGAGTTTCGCCTCGCAGATATCGGCTTTGATGGATATTACTTTGCTGTTGACTAGGGCCGCCAGGACGTGATGCATCCGACAGTCTTCAAAGTCTACAGGCTACGGAATTATATAAAAAATAATAATAATAGCGATACTTATCACTCTGAGTATAAATGTGCTCGCATATAATCAGTGGCGTAGATACGATTTTTTTTCTGGGAGGGGGTTCAGAGGAACTCGGAATAAAATTATTATTTATTAAATTTGTATTCATTAAGTAATTTTTAATGGAATAATTGCAGAACAAAATGAACGGGCCGATATGTGTAACATTTATTTCCGTAATAATCTTTACTGCAGTATACGGTTTTTATGGAGAGTAGTAGATTTTTCAAGAGATATAATACTCGACTCAGTTTAAAAAAAAACTATCGAATTTTCTCGTACACGATTTTGTCGCGTTTTTCAGTAAAAACCGAAATCGATATTTCTTTTCAATTATTTTTATCTTGTACGCATTCATACACGTAACGCTCAAGATTCTGAACTTCATTCGATTACAGTAATATTGTTACAATAATATGCGCTAAAATCCGTTATTCGTTTTCACAAACAACAAAATACGATTTTAACGTTTTAAATAGGAAAAACAATTTTTTCGGGGGTTTAGGGCGCCGGAAACCCCTTTCGCCTTCCCCGTATCTACGCCACTGCAAATAAATTCTAGTGATATTTTTGAAGGAAAAGATATGTAACAAAGTAAATGACCCAGAGGCAACGTGACTTCAAAAATAATTCGAAAGTAATTTCGAAGACGTAAAATTATAGTAGTGAAGTAATTTATTTGTTAAAAAAAAAAATGAATTTTTCCGATATTAAATTTCATATTATAACTTCCATTATAATATTATTTATAGGATTTTTTTTTAAGGATTTCAAAAAATCGAAATAGACTTTTTTTCTGTGTGTTTCGTACACTCTGAACGCGCGTCCTGTAAATATAAAACGACACTCACGTGGACCAGTTGCTCCGGGTCTGTCGAAACTGCCTTCTCCTGTACCCGAAGTCTCGTACTACTCATTACTTGAAACTTTCGATTAATAATTGCAGTCGACAGTCACATCGTAACCTGCTGTCATGCGAAATGATACAATTTATAACGCGTAAGTGGCTTCCTTAAAACAAAAAAATATATATATATATTAACACGCGAAATGCCGAAATAAGCGTATTATATTACACGCACGTCGTTTGTATATTGGAGGAAAAATCCAATTAGCGTTAGGAAAAGTTCTGTTTTTTTTTTTTTGCTCGGCTGATTTAATTAAACACGCGATAAACTATATAGATAGTTGAACGCGGAGAGCTGCTGCTTACAAACAGACAGCCGTTTAACGTTTGAACACGTGTATACGATATTAATTTGGAATTTTCACGAAACACTTCAATACCGTTGCAGTGTCATGTGTATAAATAGAAAAAATCGATAATTAAATATAATCGACGGATTTAAAGAAAATGAAAAAAATTGACCTGTAAAAATTTTCAGTTAAAATAGTATCAAATCGTAGAATTAAAAAAAAAAATTTAATCTCGATTCATCGGTTGTATCTTTGCGGTATTTTTGCAAACGTTACCACGTATAGATTAACCGAGTGTGTTAACGCCTGGAATTATAAGAAAATTATCGGATTCGTCGTGTTTCGGTAAAAATTTATCTGTATGTAGTACCCACCAGAGTCAATTCCTGCAATACGCAATTTTTTTTTACTCTATAAAAATGTCTTCTCGCTAGCAAATGACGTTTTGAATTATTAACACGCCTTTACGTAAATGCGTTTAATATTGTTTAATTAATTGCGTTTTATATATTATTTAGTCAACGCGTATACAATAAAATACACGTTTTAGTTGTATGAGGGGGAAAAAAAAACGAAAATAGATTGCCACCTCATTTCAGATCCCAGCCGGGAAAAAGAGACGTGAAAGGTGTGCGAGCTTTGTTAACAAATGAAATAGACGAAGAAACGATAACGTATAATGAAAGTGTGAGGCCTTAATGAAGTGTTGCAGTATACAGTCACTTGGCGCGAAACAGGCGGCTGCGGAAGATTTATATATTATATCATAAATAAAAGACGAGACGGAATTCTCGTCGACAGTGCTGAGAAAAAGAAAGCAATCCAGAATGGAAATTTATATATCGTATTATTATAATAAACTGTCACGATAAGTTACGATATATTAATTATATATTAAGAATATATTTTATTTTAAACGTTGACGAGTTTATTAATAAACGCGATACGTGGTCTATTACAGTACATATATAAATATCTGTCTCGCAAACCAAGTTTTAAGGTGTAAAATTTTCGTCAAAAAGGTTAATAAAACTTACGAATTTTATCGAAAATACGTAACGCAATTAAAACATATATTATGTAACACGTATATTTTTTTTAATTTTCTTGAAAAATTGAAGAACAGAAAGTCAAAAATAGTATACAATTTAGTCAATCGTATTGACGAAACGAGTAAACAATAAAAATTGTCGTCTCGTTTTCCGTTTGATTTGAAAATTATTTCTAAGTATATCATATACGTCCATACCAAAGAATTGTCGAAAAAAGAACCTCTACAAGAAATACTGAAAAAGTTTTTTTTTTAAAGACCCTCGATTGTTGGCATTGGTATATGTAATAATAAACCGTGAAGTATTGAATAGTTATGTGTATAAAAAGAGAAATATATTTTATATGATTATTTAAGCGTATAATAACTATAAAAATAAAAGTTTACAAATAATAATAATTATTATACGTCGCAGATTTCGAAAAGGCAAAAACAAAAACTCATTCATTTCAGTATCCCGCGTGCAAATAACATTTATTTTTGTCCTATCTTAGAAAACTATTTTCCTTCCTCCGCCCACGATTGAAAAACTTATCTGCGCCCGTGTCCTTGTGTATATAAAATGTATCAATATATTTACGTACGTATGGTATCTGCAGGATGTTATATATTATATATATATCTCAGTATATATACGCGCATATTATATTCTGTGGTCTATAGACAGGTGATAAATTACGTGACTTCATAATACACGTTTTAATCGTTTCGAATTTTTTTTTCAACGTTATATTATACGCCTAAGATAAACGAAATACACTTATATATACCTATATATATATATATATATATATATATATATTATGTAATAAGAACATTACAATGATTTATCACTTGGTAGTGGGGAAGCTTTTTGCTACAGTCAACCCTTGTCTATGTATTCGTATATAGCAAATGTAGAAGCTATGTTTTGTGTATAAACTTCCGACGGTCACGTATATATATATATATATATATATATATATACCTGTGTATATCTGGACCAGACGTTGTATATTACATTAGTTTAGCAGAGTGCTGCTTGCAGTAGTAGTACCTGATTATTATAACGTCTGAGGGACCGAGTTTGAGTATATATTTTAACTTTATAACCTTTATACGAGTGGGACTAGTGCATTTTCTTTTTTTTAATGCTTTAGAAACGTCGACCTAACTGTACGCGTAAACGTACTTATTGTACGCATTATAAAATATTGTAATTCGAATTTATCGGGCGTTTTCCTTAAAAAATCGTGTTTCTATGAGCGCCTAAAGTCTTTTATAAAAGAGGCAGTTTGATCACAAATCGTATCATTAACGGAAAAACATGCCTCGTACACGTTTGTTACAGCTTCTAGAACGTGAATATTTAAAATTTATGTCAAACGGGACCGCTGTGAAATGTTTCCCTTTTTCAAATAATAAGAATAATAAATTGTCGAAAACTGACGATAATACGAGGCTTGAAGTGAATTTTTTCCGCGAGGTAAGTTTTTTTTTTACTTAAAGCGCATCGGCTCCGACAGCCTTAAACGTAATCATTATATATTTACTCAAAAAAAAAAATTTATAATAAAAACGAAAATTTATCTTTAAAAAAAACTATATTAAATTAAGTTTTTAAAATTACTTTTTTTTGTCTCTTTAAAAATGTACTTCTTGATATTTTCTATACGTTGTTAATTTTGTATAATTATGACTGACTATTCGAATATAATTGAGACACTTGTGACCGTTTATAATAATATTATGAAATCCAAAATCACAAAATAATATACACTTCTTACCATGTATACGTATTTCGACAACAACGTTGTCATCATCAGCGCGAACCACATACTAAAACCGTTATACGATGTACACCCGTATTTATACATTTAATATCCAATGACGTCACCGAAAACATCGAGGCAGCCGATCGTGAGTCATCGACCACGCCCTATCGCAATTCTATGCCAACGCTATCTGGTTTTTACATTAATTTTAGTAACGAATTTTGTAAGAGACTTTAGTCACAGTTTAACGAATTATTTTTATTTTTTGACATTTCTATTGCTTCTCTTATATTTAATTCCTTATAATTATTTACATTTTTAAAAGTTTTACTGATCTGACATTATGGTTAGTATTCAATAAGCGATCGGCAACAGGAGATTTGTCGTCTTCTTGTTTTTTTGACATTCCTCAAATGTTCTTTAAACCTAATATCTATATTTCTTTTTGTTTGGCCTACATAACGTTTATCGCATTCCTCACATTGAATTTTATAAATACCCCATTTCTTCCTTCTTTTATTTTATCCTTAGTGTTTTCAAAATTATTGTTTTTTGTTGTTACTATATTAATATAGTACTACCTATATGTAATAAAAAAAATAAAAATAATCTGTTAAACTTGGACTTAAGTCCCTTACAAAATTCGTTACTAAAATTAATGTAAACCGGATTGCGTCGGAATAAAATTGCGGTAGGGCGTGGTCGATGACTCACGATCGGCTGCCGCGATGTTTTTGGTGACGTCATTGGTTAGGTTAACGGGCAAAAATAAAAAAACGGGTTGATTTTCAAAACAGAATTGTTCTAACTCGGCGCCCGAAGACAAGAAAAATACATTTATACTAAAATTTTGACTTTAAGATTTTTTTTTTTTTATAAAATTTAAAAACTAATTATTACTTATCTCGAAGATAAGCAATTAAAAAAAAAAAGAATCCATCACTACGTTTTTTAACACAGCCATTTTATCATATTTTTAAAAATCAACACGCGCTTTTACGTCAATAATGATTGAGGAAATATCGTGTTATTATTTTTAATTTGTTAAAAATTTCAAACACTTTTTGATGATTGTTATCTTCAGATAACACGATCATCAGGAATAATTAAGAAATTCGTCCCTATATTTATAGTTTGTAAACCGCATTAATTTTATTTTGTTACTGTCTGTCTTTGAAACGTAACTCTCGGAACTTTTGATATCATTTTACCTCTTTTTTTTTTATAGCGCAATATAATATAAGCCCATTACAAAGAATTACTCGGAAACGGCGCTTTTACTTTTAATTTTCAATTGGAAACCGAGAGGTATAATATTATTATATTTAATTACGAACGTGGACATTTAAACGGAATTTAATTAATCTATAGATATTTTACAAAAATATCTTTGAATTTAAGAACTAAAGTATAATATTATAAGTTATAACCCATATATAACATGTACAATGTACATATTAGTCTATATTACAGAAAAAAACGCTTTCTAATTACGTACACAGTTATATATTAATATAAATAAGCAGCTTAGCAGCCACTCGACAACGTCGTGGGTATATATATATATATATATATATATATAGAGAGCCGCGATTTAAACTGCTTTTCCATTAATGAGTTTGGCGGCCGGCTTAAGGACGCGCGGTACAGATGAGATCGACGAGGATTGAGATAAAACCGAGTATATATACTTGAAATTTTCCACCGGGTTGCTCTGCAACATCGAAGTATAATAGTAGCTGTGGTCTGACTGTAAAATTCATTCATATATAACACTCGTGCGTATTTACTAATGAAAAGTATAGTGTTGGCTAACGAAAGCATCAGCCTATTTAAAATAAAAACAAAACATGCAAGACCGTATTATATTTGAAATGGCTTGTTTTTTTTAAGTTAAGTGCCATCTTGATAGAAAAAAACAGTACAAGCTTTTTTTAACAATTTTAATTTTTACACGAAAACCTGCTTGTACTTTTCAACATATAGTTATACCACCTGCAATATCGAGGCGTTTATCATAATATCGTACAACCGGTTTCTGAATTCCGCATAGAAATCTATATGATTTTCCAACCAACGCACTGCCGTTTTCATCATCGTCGTGGCTCTAACCGCCTTCGGATGTTTTTTCAAGTGAAGGAACAAGCGGTAGGTCAGAACACTGGACGCTTGATCATGGCTGCACGGTTCAAGTAACCAAGTTTGGTTTTCAGGCATATGATGCGACGAGCCAAGTGTGGATAGACGGGCATTGCCACGAAGCTAAACAATTCTTTTACTGAGCATGCCAGTAAATCCTTTTGTTTTGACTACCACTCAGTGCTTGAATTGGAAAAAAATTAGAAGGGGGATGCAAAAGTACAAAAATAATGTGCGTTCCAGCAGATTGTAATGTCTTATAAATTCGTGGGGCTTCGCCCCACACCTATATTTTCATTATACAATAATAAATAATCTTCATTTTTTTAACTGCAAATATTTGCGCCACATAGTAAAGGAGAATTTATTATTATTATTATTTGTTTTTTTGTTTTATTAATTTACGATTATTTTATTTACTTGTTTAATTAAGCTAATACTATGATTATTTTATTGGTATTGATATTTAAATTTGTTGTTGTGTCACTACCAAAATTATAATATTTCGTCATTATTTTTACTAAAACTATTATTTGTGTTTTGCGCAAGAAAACTTTTATCGTTCGAGTATCCCTTGTATTTTGTGGATGAAACTCAATGAAAAGCTCATTGAGTTTCATCCATTCAAGATCAGATTTTTTACTTTCTTTTGGTTTTATAATAATTGATTGTCATTTTAAGAAATATATTGTTTGTATATTGTGACAACTACCGACCACTCCCTATAAATAAAATTTTTAATTTTCATTATTTCAATAAAATTTTAGTCTTGACCGTCCCGTTCTCTGCGTCCCGGTATGAAAAATTAGAAGGGGTATGCTAAAATATTTTGAAAAAAGAAAGGGGACTCCGTCCCCCCACGTCCCCCCCCAATTCAAGCACTGCTACCACTCGTTCCTTAACTGGAAAAAGCATTTAGGTGGTCTGCACCACGACACGACGACGATAATGAAGACGTCAAAACGATCGAGGAGGATGAAATTTGGAAGCTCGTTTGCACGAAAAAGGCTTTAATATCGGTGGTAAATGGTAATTATGTTGAAAAGTACATTGTAAAAACAAAATTGTTGAAAAAATTGCTCTTGTATGTGTTTTTTTTGTATCAAAACGGTAATTATTTTTAAAAACACGCTTCGTATTATAATAACATATTAAATCGTGCTACTTCAGTACAACGTTTCCCGGGCGAGGTGCAGCGAAAAAATGTACGATATTTTGTGAAAAAGCGATCGCATTCATATGTATACAAAGCAGTTTGTAATTATTATTTTTTAATCGAATCGTTGAATTTATTTAACTCCTCCTATCGTTGCCAGTAAACGATTTACATACGTAGTTACACGGCGGACAAGTAATATTAAAAAAAAAATAATTAACCGAGGAAATACGAGAGAGAGAGAGAGAGAGAGAGAGAGAGAGAGAAAGTAAAGGTACGGAGCCAGCGATGCTTCAGTAGATGTCGGTTCTATATATAATAACGGATCGAGGATTTTATAGTTGCATATTATAATTTCTGTTTTTTTGGATTTGAAATCGACGACTGTCGCATTCACAGCAAAAAAAAAAAAGTGTTCTACGCGCAGTGTTTATAATATAAATTATTTCTTTGTACAGCTAGTTTTTCCAAACTTTATACACTTCAAAAACCGTTGTAGATCGGCGATTTTCATAAACTCGCGTTTTCGACGTCAGAAAAACGTTCGTCTGATACGTTGTGCGCGCAATCACGGCGTCTCGAATAGGCAACAACACCGTTTGGTAAAGTTTTACCCATTGTGCAGGTCGTGCATGTGACGATTGCAGCTGGTTAGAATACGACGACGTCTATTGTCGATTTCGTCGATAATTTAAACTATTCCCGGACTGTATGCAAGACGTGATTTGTAGACTTGAAATTGAAAAACTAAACACGGCGCGAATGTGTTTTTAAACGGTTTTTGTTTTCTTCGACTGGTTCTTTTTTCATACATATATATACGAATTAAAGAGAAAAAAAATGAATAGCGTTAAAACGAATCGATCGCGACCGCGCTCGTTTTATCCGTATCATTTGTAAATTCGGTTTGTAAACCGTTTGCGTCATCGCGCGACTACCTCCAATTATTATTGTATGCGCGTAGTCGTAAAATAGTTTTACTGTGTGTATCATAAACAATGTGCTTGTTTCGGACAATAATCGAATCCCACAGGGCGGATAACCAGCTGTCATTCGCAGTTTAAAACGTTCGTAACGTTTTATAACTTTTCATTGCATAGGACTGTCAGCGCTGCAGGGCGTTCGGAATAATTTATTTTTAATCGTGGGCGATAAAAATAAAAAAGGCGTAATAACACCGATTACCGCCGACGTGCTTAAAAACGTATAACCACAATGTAGAGAACGGATAAAAATCTGCGACAGTCGTCAGAAAACTCGTATACGATTGTCATTAAAACACAGTATTTTAGCGTTTTAAATTCGGAAAACGAGAGAGTGATTCGCATCCTCCCCGTAACAGTCTGCAGTAACGAGAACACTGTTCCGGTTTATAAATTTCTCATTACTATTTTACTTTGTGCACTCGTGTACCGCGTTCTGTTAACGAAACTAATTGAATTCAAAAGGAAATCGAATACCAGCAGAAAAAAAAAATGTATTTTTTCTATTGCGCTATACACTGTTTGATGAAAAAATAAACGATTTTAATTTAACGAAATCGATGACAAAATACGTTAATCGAGTAAAAGGAATAAATCGATATTTATTGTTTTCACACCTACGATATACCTATATTATAGTAATGTGAGTAGTATTAACCCCTCACGGACAGACAATGCTGCGGACACGAGTATGTGCTTCATATATAGTATTTCGAAACAAGAAGCGATACTTACGAAAATAAAAAATAATAAAACGAGATCAGATGTCTCTAAACAATTGATTGCGTCTACTGTCTACTACTGTACACCGTGAAACGTATATTATAGGTACGCGTATATAATACCATAAATAAAATGGGACGTCTCTCGAGAATATTGAGTTTTATCCGTTTCAATCCCGCGGGTACCGGCACAGAACGACGACGGCCGATTAATCAGCGTCGAAAACGTAACCATTTGTTTGGGGCTAAAAGTTTTCAACGTGTCAACGCGCGTTTCGAACCGTAAAATAACGGAGGGTAGGTTTTTTTTCATTAATCTGTCACGATTAAACGATACCACGCGTTTCGAGTCTTTATCACGCGCCAAGCATATTTCTATTAATTCTTACCCGAAGATAATGGAGTTCCATTGACCATGCTCGTGTGATAGCGTGTTAGACAAGATCTAACACACCACTCCAATAATTGTATTCGTCTAGTACTACCCTTGTTTTCACAGGAGGATCTGTTTTTCGTCGTCTGCGTGTCTTTTTCCAGAACTACGCGTTCAATCCACTTATGTTTTTTTTTTCACTGCAGGATGAAACTTTTATAATTCTCGAAACCCTATTTTGTATGAGCTCCCCTTCCAGTGGCGTTTATACATGATGTTCAAGTGAGGGGAGGGGGCGAAAATGGAGCCAATGAAATATCCACATCGACGAGTAATAACCAAGAAGAAAGATCTATAATGGTCAGTCTCGAACACACGTACACACCGCAGTCAGACGCGAACTACGTCGTTCACGTCTGAACGCCGTGACTACACTGAGCGGCCCGATGGTTTCGAACCGCCATTTATATGCGCCTTTCTGCCACGCCCTCTTTGTTGTGTCGTAACGTTATCTGGTGACTACTTTCTTTTCCCGTTTTATTACTCTCAGCTGACGCGCTATGTTGGTATATGCGGGTGTTTAGTTTGACACGTTTACTATTTATTTAACGTTTACTCGTTTACTGTTTTTCATTTCAAATGCTCTCCAACCACCCTTAAAATTCATTCGATGCTATTCATTCATTCATTCGATTGGTCTACGCATCTACATCCATCTCCATTCTATGAATTCCCGTACATAGCCTAAGTAATGAGAGAGCCGATTCCCTGACCAGCTCTGCCATTAACTGTTAGGCATCTTCACCGCCGATTCAATCAAAAACTATCGGAGCAAGAGTGGGGAAAATTTTCTGTATTTATTATGCCTCTGTTTTTGAGCTGATTTTCTCTGAAATTCTCACTCGACGGTTTCAGGTTATAAATTCTATAGTCGTCCCGTAATTGTACTATACTGCATGAGACTGATAACTTATTATACCTAATCATGCGTATACTCTTTCCAACATTGTGACTTCCATCACTCGTTAATTAATTGACCTTACCTCACAGTGGAATAATTAAAAAAAAAATATATTTGCACCAACTTTTCCTACATAAATGCTCTAATAATATCACCATTATTAAATCCGTCCTAAATTTTATCCTTGAAAGTGGCTTTAAAATTTAACAACTATGGGCTTTGTTACTCACAACGTATGTTAATATTATAATCTTTGTACACAATTAAATCCTAATTTTATAATGGTTGAAACGTACCGACTTTATGTTAATATTTCTTAAGAGAGGGAAAAAATATCTATTTGCATTACAATAGAGTACACAAGGAATATTTAATAATGTTTCAATTAACATTTCTGCATTATATATTTATATATATATCGGCTTAACATAAAAATGTAACAGAAAAAAAATATGCGTATAAACAGTAAAACAATTTTGTCCGGATTACAATAATGTAATAATAACACAAATATCGATTCTGCCGTTTTAGCCAGTTGGTTTGGAATAATTTTAATTTTACACTAATGTTTATTTATTTTTGTTCTTTTTAGTTTTCCGTGCGCGACTTTTAGATTACGAAAAATTACGTAAAAACGGGGCAGGAACGCGATTTCGTCAAAATCTCACGATATATTATATAACAGTTTATACCTTCGTGATTGCGAAAGTAACGGTCTTATAGAGTTTTGAAGTGTTCAATGAATACGTTTAATCGCATTGTGCCGTAAAAACGGCAGCAAAAGTTTTGTGAATTACTCTGAATTTCCGCCGCTCACAATGCGCAACGATTCAAATTCTAAATTTATATATATTGTAATAATAAAACTGTAAAATCTCCGTCTACGAAATCCGCTTGAGTGAATTCACTTTAGTGACAATAAGTGACTTCCACAACATTATTTTTGTAACTAAAATATCGCGTACACGGTCCGACAAATGAAGATTACATAGTTTTTCGCGTACTATTCAGTTTGCGTACACGTGTCTACTGTTAAAAACGCGAATACGTGCTCAAAGGAAATTCTGAACGAGATTTCTCGAGGTTTCCTCGAGTCGTCGTCTGCACCGCGGTTTAAACGAGATGACCACCGACCGCGTGTTTACGTGACAAACGTATATTGGATAAAATCTACACGTATTATATAATACGTTTGAAGTGATTTGTTTTCTTTGGATTTCTACCAGAAACAACAATTTCACTCGAGTGACGAGACGAAAAAAATTGTGTCGATCCCTCTCCCATTTCCTGCTATTAAACGTCGCATACTATCCGCGAGTACGTATTCAACAGGCAAACAGGCGGAACAGGTGGTTCTTGGAAAATTTGTTGTCTACGCGTAGTACACGGATAAAATTGTAAATCATTAATTTTACAAACGTTTTTTTTTTTTACAAATTTATTATAGAATAAAATATGTATATATAATATACGTAAAGGAAATTTGACGAATTAATCGGTTTCGGAATACAGCGCAGAGGCTGAAAATATATTTGCTCGCAGGAATTGAAGAACTTATCTCGGCTGTCCGTGTCATTATAATACGGTTACAAACGCGTATATACGCGCAATTGAAAAGGCGCACACGCAGTTCTCTGCGTGTGTGTATTAATATAACAATATATACGCGCGTGGTGTGGCGTAGAAACAATTGCTAAAGTAATGATGCATAAAGTTTTGAACTTTATGAATACAATAATCATTTTGCAGACGAGTTAAAATACAATTATACTGAGCACACGACGATTGTGTAATACAACATAATATAATTTATACGCTCGTATATAATATTATTTCCGATATCGTTTTCTATTAAAAAAAAAAAATAAATAAATAATTGCTCGAATAATTAAAATAATGATTTCTGTTTAAACGTTTTTAATAAATCGTGTAGAACGAGCCAATAGTACAATCGTTACAGTATAGAGCTTTAAGAAATAACATAATATTTGTAAATTCGTTTGAATAAATTACTACACACTTTTCTATCGCGTAGTGTAGTACTTTATACGTCAAAAAAGGGCACGGTTTTTTTTTTCTTTTCTTTTTGCGTCTACTTCTATTGAATATTTTTCCAATATTGTACAAATTATACGGTCGTTAAACTCGTTATAAACATTTAATTTATACGTTTAGATTTAATAATTCTTAACAATTCTTGCAAGAGCTTATCGAAAATAACGTTCGCTTTGACGTTTTACATTTTTATGCCGAATTTTCCGCTAACGGTATCACACTATTGCCGTGTCGTGGAATTTTAAAATAAAACATCCAATAGACGAACACACATAAATTCGGTGGTCGTTTTTTTTTTTTTATGAAAACATCTCAAAATTCGAAATACTGCGTACAAACACTTGTTTTCTTTTTCTTTAAACCCGACACGTGTGTATACATTACACAACGTCACGTCGATCGTCAATCATTATGACATCGTAATAATTAGGGTATAATATATGGACACGAAACGTTTTGAAATTAAATTATATCCTCGTATATTATTCTGCGCGATGTGAATAATTATTACGGAATATTATGGCAATGCGCGCGCCGACTAATTGACTCCGGATTGTACGACGATCACAGCAGGTACTAACAATAATAATAATAATAATAATATAATATAATAATAATAATAATAATAATAATAATAATAATAATAATAATAATAATAATAATAATAATAATAATAATAATAATAATAATAATAATAATAATAATAATAATAATAATAATAATAATAATATAACGGTGATGATTTATTTTACGAATAAATATATATTGTAAATATACCTACAAAATATACGCTGAACTGTTTTTAAAAAGTCTAAACAACGCAATATAAAGGTTATTGTGTTTGCTGTTTATTACTGCTGTATATAATATATAAAATACATATGTGTGTGTGTGTGTGTGTCGGAAAAACTTTTTCTATCTGTTAACGATTGTTGCCACTTCGATGCTTTCACATATATATATATATATATATATATATACACAATAACGATATGTACTTTATCAAAAACCGTAGGATTTCACCTGTAACAAATGTTCTCTATTTCTTCATTATACGATACGGGAGACAGAGAGAAAGAGCTGAGATTGTGAAAAAAATATTGATATTTTCTCGAAATATATTTGAACAACATTTTCAATCGCTACCCATAAAACATATATATATATATATATATATGTATGTCTATACATATATGTAATATACTCGGGTAATACAAAGCCGTTAAATTTGAAGTGGACGAGATATACGTATTAGCCAACGAGAAGAACAATAGTTTAATGTAATATTATTTTTGAAACCCTTAAAAATCATAACTTTTTCTCGTCTAACGAGTTTTTCAAGTTACGGCTGGAATGTGTGTTATACAATATTATGTACGTGTTGCAGTTTGACATTCATCCGAGCGTTTCGTTCCCATTGTTATTAGTTTTGAGAGTTTTTTTTTTTCGAAAACAAATTTCAAAGACATCCGCGTTATTTATTAATATAATACTAAACAGTAAAAACTTATTTCTCGTTAACTTCGCGAAATTCATACTTCGTTAAAACTTCTTGTTGTCGCGATAAAATATTATACGTCACAGCGTGAAATTCATTAAGACCAAAAAAACTCGCGAGACTTTTGGAATGATCGGCGAGTGATATAATATTTGTGTTATATATATATATTTATAAAATTATTAATGCTCGTAATCGCTATAATTTATTATTTCGTTTTGTAAATAATCCAGAATGTGTGCGTTTATGGATTACACGTCGAGGTTCTTACGAGTTGTGATTTATTTTGTCTTAGTGAATTAATATAATATATATTACTAAAATAACGGAATAATGTCAGGAATTCAATATTTCAAGATTGCCACTTCGTCAGAACATTATAATATATACGTGACTCGAAAAACGACGAATATTAGAGTCATTTTTCCCCTAGAGAAAAAAAAACATTATAAAACAATGTTTTATACTCAAGTGAAGTCGGGAAATTAATGGTTCATTAAATTTTTTATCGTTTTCTAACAAAAAAAAAAAAAAAGAAAAACGTTTTATCCCCCTCTTGTATTCCGATGATTTATCGACATTTTATACGAATAATAATAATAATACATTTACATGTACAAACAATAAAAGAACGAGTCGATCTTTTTGTTTATTATTTTTAATAACTACTCATCCGTAATGCGCGCACGAACTCGTTTGTGTTGTCGAATCTCAATTAATCGCGATGATCTCATAATTATAGATAAGTGTCGTCGTCAACCGGTTTTAAATAATATCGAAAAGTTATACCGCAATGGAACATTTTAATCGTTTTCTTATGTGTTTATTGTATTAAATGTTTGTATAATGCGTTATTGAAAAACGTGTATATTGAGCGGATTGACCTCCACCTTAGAATATTTAAAATATTCGATTTAAATTAGTACACGTATATTCAATGTAATATAATATACATCTCACGTTGAAATTATATATATATAATGAAATATCTTAAGTTTTAGATAAAAAAAATACTATAATAATTAAGGCTCGTAAAACGCAAAATAAATAAATAAAATTCCAACGACGCGACGAGTAACAACGATACACTGCAGTCGTCATATCTTATAATAATTATTTTAATATTATTTTTTTAATGCGACGGAACAGCTTTAGATTTTAGAAAAAAAACCCCTGAAAACAATAATTTTTACGTCGAAAAAACTTGTCGAGACGGCAAATAAATATATTTTTTTTTACGTACTTCGCGTAAATTCATATTGTTTTTCGACGATTATTCGGATTTCATCGAAATTCTTCGGTCGTATTTTTACATATTGTACGTTATAAAAACCAAACGACGGATCGAGATTAGGATCCGTATTGTAGGATTTGTATACCGGCTTCAAAAAAAAAAAAAAAGTTTATCGATCGTTTTTAAAAATTAAGAAAAAAATCATGAATTCGATCTTCGTGCTCTCGTATATGTGGTCCAACGTTCGTAACAAACGTTCGGCGCACACATTTTTCGCCACTTGCGAATAATACGAATTTCGAAACGTCAATGGTAGCAGTACACCCTTGAAACAATATTAAATCTATGCCAATAGATTAGCATCGACCGAGTGGAGAAAGTGTGAAAAACGAATGATATACGGACTGCAGTAATATTCGTTTAAACATTTGATATATGCGAATTTACTCGAAAATATATAAGCTGCGTATGTATACTATAATATAAAGTGTAAAAAAATTTCTACCGATAATCGAGATCAAATAATTACAGAGGTCACGGATATTGCGTATATAGACGAGCAATAATAAATATTTCATTTCCGTCACAGTCGTTTAACGTACAATTTACTCGTGAATAATAATAAAATATATTACGTCGATTTATTCAGTTAAACAGCAAAAAAAAAATATATATATTATACACGATATGATGACAGGAATTTGACTGACGGAAGTCGTTTTGACACGATCGCTTTTTCCCGGCGCCAATCTCTGAAAAGAATTCGTTATATGTGAACGTAATTATTATAATGTTCACGCGGTGTACGTTTTTGAGGAAAAAAAATCAAAAAGCGATAGTGTACGCCGAGAAAAAAAAACTGATCCAATAATACCAATAACTTTATATTTTTAGTTTCGTGCGTGGACACAACGAATAGCAATCCTGTTTGGATTGAAAAATTAAATAATATACGCTTTTTTTATTTTCAGTAGAATTAATAATTTTAGATTCTGAGCAGAGCGATGAATCGATTGTTTTTACAATAATGTTTATTTTATTTTTTTTCTATCCTGTGTACAGATTTTCGACCAGAAGGAGTGCTCCGATCTCTTCGGTCACAGTTTGTTTCCGGCTGTAATTCGCATCTAGTTGGTACTTTAGAGAGGTCATTTTTCCATTTCCTCAAAAGCACCTAAAAATATAACTCAAAAACGCTAAAAATGCATTTTCGTCTTAATCGATTGTTGTTTATTATTCTTCGTAATTTTGAAACTAATAGCCATAGAAACCTGAAATTTTCACCAAATATGTAACTTTAGACTATATTTACGAGAAAAGTAAGCTCCGCTCAGAATCGTTTTATCGAACACAATGATTTATCATTGCTTTCAAATTTAAAATAAAAACAAAACTCTATAATCTTTATCCAAGTAATTCACTTAAGCGATATCCACAACACCCGGCGGCTCGTTTTTTTTTATTATTTGTAATATTAGATTTGAAATTTTTTTTATACATAGAACACTGCCCGAAATCTACTCGTTTTTTTTGAAAATTCTCGCTTCAAACTCAAATCTAATAGTCGACTTTTATCTCTGTTTATTGTCTTCGAAATGATGTAGTATATTGAATTTGACCGAGTTGAACCCGCTATTATACGCGCTTTATACAAAGACGGTTTAAAAGAAATTCCATGTCGCTGTTGGGAGGATAATTTCAATTATGGCAAATGAAATGAAAGGTAGAAACAACGACGGTTTCAAATAATCCATTTTGCACAATGTCTTGAAGATATATTTCCTAACATTAAGACGTTGTTGAAAATCCACTCTATTCTACCGCGGTTACTACACCAAGTTTTTCTGGTCTTAAACGCGTTAAAACACGAATTTAAAGAAATTCCACTAATGGAAACCGTTTATAAAATGGTTATTAAAATACAACGCGCGTAGAGATAATAAATTATACGTTGAAAACATAATCGAACCTTTTACCGTATAAAAATGTTATAATTTCGTTTTTAATCATTCGATTTCGCAGTTAATAATATTGTTTATAATTTGAAATCAATTATTTCAATTTATTCTAATGAAATTTGTTTAACGATGATTTTAATCATAAATTATCCCGAGAATCAAATAAAATTCGGAATATTTCAAAAGTAAGTCTGTGAAATTGAATGCCCTCTCCCCCTTCCCCCAAAAAATGTAAATTTCTGGCTACTGCACTGATGAACCAAACACTACATAAAATAATGGACGAAATTATTTAAAAAAAAAAAAATAAATAAATACTTTTTTGTCGACGTTAAAGAGGACAAACGTTTTTTCTCCTCATCGCAGGCGTTGCGAGATAAAATATTATAAACTCACGATACCAAATATGCGTCGACAAATGTCTATCGAAAGCGCTTGGAAAACTGTCACCGCGAAAAAGTTATCCGATTTACCGAAATTACTTTATATATAAATTGCTCGGGTTTTTTTTTCTGTTTTACAAAAAAAAAACCCATTTATTTTATTTTTTTTTATTAAATCTTTTCTGTAGCGCGTGGAAATAAGCTTTTTTGTAGCGCGTTTTTATTTGAATTTTACCGCCGGTTTTATCTATGCAAAACGACAAGTCTCCTGCACAGCACAGTGTTTTATATAATAATAATAATATACGCTCTCTTATACCTACGAAAATTTCCTTATTTCGGGAATAAATGCGTCGCGGCTAATAATCGTTTAATCTAACGAATCGTATACGCCAGCGGTTCCCAAACTTTTTTAGTTGACGCCACCCTAAAAATAAAAAAAATTAATTGCGCCTCCCATGAATAAATAAATAACAAATTTATAGTATTTAAATATAGAAATATTACGCAGCTCGCGCCTCCCCTGTCAAGTGCTCGCGCCTCCCAAGGGATGGCGCCCCTCACAGTTTGGGAACCGCTGGTATACGCAGATGTAAACGGGAAACGTATTGCAAACCGTATAAATCACACACATACGAACTCGACGATACAGTTCGAACGTGCAGGTGATTAAACTCGAAGCTACACTTATTATTGTCACCGAAAATCGAATACGTTTCAGCAATATAATAATAATAATAATAATAATGTGTAGTAATTAAAATTAGCAGAATATAACGCGAATCAGTGGCGTAATGTTGTTATGTGGTGGGAGGAGGGATATACAATTTAGCATTATATAATAATACCCATCGTAATAACATTAATAACAAAGTGATAATCGTATTTTATTATACTTTTCTCTAATAAAAACGACATATTTTTTATAAAAAAAAAAAAAAAAATTAATAATTTTCTTCGTTTTTTTTTGTTTTAGCTTATTTATCGAATATTATACTTTGTCTGTTTTGACGCTTCAACATCTGAACGTGTGTAAACCACTCTTCGGTGACCTGACCTAACCAGTTGGTACATAGTTACCGCGGGTCAATAAACGGAGGAATATTATGTTTATATAAATACTAAAACGTTTTGGTATAACACAAAACGAATATTATTTTTAATAATTATATTTTTTGTACGTTATAATAAAGTAATGTGTTATGTAAAAAAGAAAGCTCCTGGGAGAGGATCAATTCCTCGCAACCCCCTTACGCTCCTGACGCGAATATTACGTTTAAACGGCACGCGCGTTCCATGTGTACGCGAATATTACGGAAATTATTTTGAAAATTCAGTTTAAATTCGAAAGTTGGCCCCGCGAATATGCCAACCGAAATATTAAACTATAATATTGGAAATTCGCTCGTAATATAAGGCTTACATATATAACTATTGCGTATACGAAATTAAATTTTGCATACATTATCCCGGAATTTAGATTTTTGTTTTAAATTTCGTATAATATAATTGTTTTAACAGGACAATGAAAATGTTTTTTTTTAATTCGCTGCACAATATCGCGTAATACAAAACGATTTATATAAATTATAATATATTATGTATAGATGAATAACCGCTTCTGTCGACCGTCCAGCAGTTTAACACTTTAAATTTTAATTATATTACGTTATTATTAGCTGACCGCCTATAAATTCGAGTGCATTATATATTACGTAAATATAGAACTGAAGTTCGATGTCAATTCGAAATTGAATTTTGTGTGACGATTCACACAAACTTTGTTGAAACTTTGTACGATATTGTTTTTTTTATCTCTTAAAAGCTACCAAAAGACGAATCAATTCAACCCATTCTGCCACGACACTAATATATAAGAAGAAAAAATAAAGCTCGTGAAATTGTCAACGAATGATTTTTGAGACCTCAAATATTGCGTTTTATAGATTATCGTTGAAATTCGTCGAGGTTCTTTTGTACATTAAAAAAAAAAAATTCATATCAAACGTTGTTTTTGTTTGAAATTCATATTGCCGTTTTCTGTAGGATAAACGAAATCATTTTTTAGTCTAATTTTTTTTTTGTTATAAATTATGCATGCATACTTTCTACGCGTATTTTAAAGTATCGTTTGATAACCAAACTTTGTTTCTAAAATATAACGTATTCGGAACATCATATTTTGATCGTTTTTAAGACGCATATTTGATACGTATATATTTAAGAACGTGTTCTCTGGTCTAATAATGACATACCTACTGTAGAAAGCTAAAGTTTCGACCAAAACGTTCTTGTGGTCGGACCCGGTGTCTTATATACAATAATTTACCGCACTGGAAAATAGACTTGTAAATGCCTGGAAAATAGACGTAAGAGGCGTACAATGGAATGCGCCGTCGATAATCGCGCGTTTAAGTATACGAGCGCGGCTGATGCGTGTGGTTAGGGTGAACAAAAAGGCGATTAAACAAAACGATTTACAATATTTTATTGTAACCGCATGGCCGTCGATTTTTGCCGAAATCAATAACCGTCACTTTTGCCTTATGACCGGCGTATGATATGGTAATCTTAGCACGTATAGTCGTTGAACGTACAGACGGTGTATTTTTTAACGGTTACTATATCACATTATCATCCATTTTAGCGGCCGTTACACTCACAATAGTCAAATCATATTTTACAAACACGCGAAACTACGGAATTTTAAGTAATAGTGACATATTAATACCGGCTTGTACAGGGCGGGCCAGGGAAACGGGGCTATTTGAAATAGCTCTCACAAACGTTTAGACAAATTAGTTTCAAATTTTATTGTGGAAAACACAGGGTAAATATAATACGCTATTATAAAGGTTCAAAAAAAATCAAAATCTCAAGTTCTTCGGAAAATAATGACCTAGGAAGATGGTGTCCGTTCAGAGCGTGCGAGAGTTCTGGAATCGTGCGTGGAGGTTTAGCAGGATTCTCTGTAACATCTCCGTATGTGAATCAAAGCAACTTCTTCTTGAATTCGTGTCTTCAACCGGAGAAGTGTTGTCGAGCGAGCGCTGTATACTTTGTTTTTAAGACAGCAAAAGAAAAAGTCACATTGAACCTTTAACGGCATATTGTTTTCTCTACGTTTTCCAAAATAAAACTAAAAAATAATTTTTTTAAACGTTTGTAAGAGTTATTTCAAAATTTCTCTTTTCCCTGGCCCACCCTGTACAACTTGCGAGATGGATAAACACCCGCGTAACGGATACGTATGTATGATTCGTTATTTATACAGTTTTGTCGTTAAATATACAGTACGCTGGTAATTTTATAATTTACAAAAAAAAGCACAATACAAGACATGCAACGTATATAAAAACTTACAGTTGAAAGTAATGTCGTGTTTTTTCGAACAAACAGCGGTTTTCTGATCATGTTTGGCTCGTGTATTAGTGTGTAAACACATCACGTTTTACTTCTCGTCGTCGTAACATTACGTATAGTACATCTGTAAAAGGGAAACGTTCGAATTCTCGTTAAAAATCGATTTGTAAAAGTAACAAAGTAATAAACACCATTACGGTTCGGCTAATGCGTATATAATATTATACGTAAATGTAACCAATATACGTTATAATTATGTGTAGGTCATAGCGCCTAACGAACAAAAGTTCAAATTAAATCCGAGCGCCATTGTTATGTGAAATGTAAAAAGGATTCACTTTACGCTTTCGCTCGAAACGTAGGGAAACGTGTGGCAAAGTCGGGACGCCAATGTAATACACGTAAAAAAAAATAATAATTTTTTATCAAATTTTGTTTACACAATCTGTAGATTACAGTGGCGCACACTGAACTGCACATTGATGGGTCTAATAACAATATTTTGCACACCTTGCCACCACCCAATAGACAACCTGCAGTAGACACCCAATGACAACCTTGCATGCACTATAGCTATAATAATTATGATTAAAAATATATTAGTTAAATTTTTAGCTCCATAACACCAGCATCACCCCACCCACCCTTTTGAATAGGGGGGTCGATCGACCCCATTGATCCTTAACGTGTGCGCCACTGGTAGGTTATATAGAAATTGGTTTATTATTTTTTATATTTTCAAGTTCAAAAAGATATAAAAAAAAAAGTACAGTTTATCTAAAAATATACGCTATAATGTAATGGTATAAGGTGTAAAGGTATTGTTAAAGAGAACGCGTTATTGGAATAATATTCTAGTTCAGGTCCCAGACGAATGTATGGATTTTTAAAACCGTTTGAAATGTTTAAAAAGTAAATTTTTGATTTTCAAATAACGGTAAAGTCTTTTTACAAACAATATATTATTATACGCTGAAAATAAATAAGTTTTTCACGAATAATTATCATCCTATCTTTGTGTTTAATCGGCTCTTGATAAAACGTCTCTCCGACAGGGAAAATTATTGTTATAAACTGCAGTGATGAGGTTTTCACTTCGCACCGTGTCACAAATTTAAATACTCGGAAAACATTCTCATAGAATTTTAAAAATCAACACGGCTAAAATAATATGTTCTTTTAGAGTACATAATTTAATTTCACGAAAAAAAAAGAAAAACGTAACGAAAATCGTTTATATTAAAAAAAAAAATCCGCTCGGAGCGTCCGTAAACGCAGAAACTTTTAATACGTCGATAACAATAATTTTATTATTATTATATAAAACCGTGTGTTTTCGAACGGCGAAATGGAATGATTTTGATTGGATAACAACGAGGAATGCGTTCGCGTACGTCCCGGGTCTCGCGCGTAAGAGCTGCAAAAACAAACTTATCGCGTCATGAAAACCCCCACAAAGTTTTCTCCGGTCGTACATAACGTTTCAGTAGCGCGCTGACGTATATTTCGTATAAATAATATTTTATACGTCCCACACGTGAAATAATTGTACGGTTCATAAAACTACGTTCGTGTGCTGCACACATATTGTAACCGGGTGTTTTAGAAAATAAAAATGTTTTTTTTTCTGTATACAATTTCCAGTTATTAGTTAAAAAGCGGTTGACCATAAAAAAAAAAACGCCGTTTTACAATATATTATAGACACAAATTATTATGCGCCGTCAGCCCGCAAACTATTAATCGTGCGAAACGCCGAGGACTTGCAGCGCAACAGAAAGTCGGCGGCGTAAAAATACAATAATATACGAGACGTCGAGTGGGAGAGAACAAAACGCGACAAAATATTAATTGTAATCTTTTCAAAAAAAAAAATAAAAATTCAAATTAAGTTTTTTTTTTTTTTACTATTTAATACAAAAAAAATTTTCTTAATGTACGAAAACCGTCGATGATATACGATTTTGGCATATATATTTTACGTTTTAAATTAATAATTATTTTATAATTTGTTTTACATAAAAATATTTTACAGTTTTGGTGTTTTTTTTTTTTTTTTATATAGTTTTGGCGTTTTTTTTTTATAAGGAAAACAACTATACGCACGACATATTACATAGTGGCCGACCGTGTATAATATGTCGTCCGCGAAGATATGTACGCTCGAGACAATAAATCCGCCAAAGGATTTATATGTTTTCTCTATTCCGAACACGCGTTAGCACTTACTGCAAAATGACTGCTGCTGCTGCTGCTGCTGCTGGGCGTATATTTATTGTTTATATAAATCGATATAATAAATATATATTCCTCGGGTATAGTGTATACAAAATAAAATTTCCAATCGATATTTTGTTGCTGTTTTTTTTTTAACGAAATAACGCATTGTCGAGATAAACGGAGGGGAAAAAATAGACGCGAGTTAAAAAAAAAAAATGGGTTTGAAAAAACAGGCCGTCGCGCGCACGTCACGTTGTCGTCCGCTATTTTAATGAAAGATGAGGCTTCGCTGGTGTGTGTATATAGTAAAAAACTAAAAAAACATTTTAAAACGAGATATTTAAAAAAAAACACGTCTCTGAAATAAAATTGGGGGAAAAAAAGCAAATTTGGCGAAATTCGTTTTAGAAAATTATTTTATAATTATATGATTATACAGATATAATGACTCAGGCACTTTAAATATACAATATAGTAATTGTATAAATTTAGTTTTGGAAGAATTGCAGATATAAATATTAATTAAACGTAATGGATTTAAAAACGTTTTAAATGCACAAACAGATTACAAAAAAATAAATTTGTATCGATAATATATATATCTACGTATTATATAATATTAATAATACATGCCATCGTCGTTTTTTTTTTAAACAATTTAATTCACTATACGTACAGATTTTTTTTTTTAAACTCTACGTCATTGTATTGTAATATTCGTAATTTTACTCGTTTTTTTTTTATTCGGTTGCTGTGTTTTCTTTTTCGCTTAACCTGATGATGACGTTCTGTCAAAACCGGTAGTACCTAAATAAATATTACATATAACAACTCCTGTATATTTCTTTATTTTTCATAAAACTCTTTGGCTTGACTACAGTGCTCGTATATGTATATAATATATTTATTTTTTGATATAAAGTCTTTTATCGAAAACACACAGCACTTCGCGTTGTTGATCGCAATACATTACAAAAATGACAGATTTTTTTCAACTCACTATCATGACATTTCTGTACATACATACATATATAACATAATTTTCGACTATGATTTTATATTGTGTCATCGCACTTGTCTATACACAATTTGAAAATTGTCTAATTATTATAATATTTGACATAAAGCGTTGTGTTATGCGCCTACGCGTATAAAATAAAAACGTTCTTCGTTTTCTCGGTATTTATTAATTTAAACTGTTGTACAATTAATCGTAATATTATCGGTACACTATCGGTAAGTGGATGGCTGAATTTCGATTTGTTATATTATAATTGCTCCGTTCCTCTGCGGGGTACCGCTGCAGGCGATTAGAAAATATTCAAACGAAAACGGAAAATCGCCTTTTGACAATACCCGATCGTATTTCGTGTCGCCAAACGGATAGGACATTTGACATACAATCGATTTTCCATCGCGGAAGTCGATTATTCTCGTTTCGGCGTGCTGTGAGGAACGGCAACAGCGATCGAAAGTTTCCTATAATTTCGTTACGACCGCCGTACCGGGGCCGACTCTGTCGGGACGGGAGAACCGAGGATATCGTCTTTTCACCGTTTCTCTCACAGCTTCCGCGCTTAATCGTTTCCCGAAGACGGATGAGAAAAGCCGGTATGTATATATGTATGGAAAATTCGATAAGTACTTTTTCCCTCGTTCGCGTAACCCACTCGTTTAGTGATTTATGTTTCGGGCGACGAAATTCATCGAAATAAATTACAATTTCGTTTTTATTATTGTCCAATTACAAGCGCATTACTTTCCAGCGTATAGGTACGTCTATAGATAGTTTATTCGACGCGATTTTCCGTTCTCTCGATTTCGGTAATTTGACTAGGATTTCTTTTTTTTTCGTTTTTCGCGATTTGCCAATAATTATTTATTTCGATACAGAGATTTTTTTGTTTGATTCGGTATAGACGTGTTCGAACACTGCTGCAGATTTCGATTTCGATTTTAATATAATTGTATTTGAAATCGGTTTCAAGCTTTGCTTAAAAATTTACCGAACGTTTACAAAAAAGAAAACTGCTAATGTACTGTCGACTATTATCCTTTCGATTTCGATCATTATTAGAATAAGAATATGATGATCCATTCGAACCGATACACTGATACAATTTACTTTTTTTCTTTTGGCGTAGTGTAAAAAAAAAAAAAAAATTTAATACGCGTTATAAGCATAAATTTAACGGCGGCAATCGCGTTAGACGTTAATAATAATATTATAATATCGCCTACTGTTCTCTATAATATACGGACTGACTTTTGAGGAATTCACGAGTTGGATGGCATCAGATTATTGATCGTGCGCAATGCGTATATATATTTTGAGAACGTTTTAATATAGGTACGCGCTTTATTTATGCGAAAATATAATTAAAAGTAAAAATATGTGAAAACGAGCGTGGAAAATCCTCTGTGTGTGTATACGTATATATATATATACAATAGCTAGTGCGATAATCAATTTTATATACGTCCCGAAATGATTGATCGCTTTTTCGTAATCAAAATATTACACCGGCGATTATATCGATATTCCTTGCACTTTTTTTTTTTTTAACAAAGTTTTTCCTACTAAAAGTATAATAAAGACGCAGGACTTAATATTGCGACGAGTTTACAAGTAAAAACGTAACAAAATAAAAAAAAAAATTTGGTATATAAAAATGTTGTAAAACGCGTTACGCCGCGCGTATGATTTATTACGCGAACACACAGGACCATACATGCATAATTCATGTACGAGATACCGTCTGAGACCTATTTAACACGAATGTCCTACGTAAATTTGAAAGAAAGAAAAAAAAACCAAGTATAAAGAACACCTCGTTGAAGGTGTCGTGCGGTTATATCGGCTAAAAGGTGAGAGCTGGAAATAGGAAAATTAAATTTTGAACTCTTATATAGGAAATACGAAAATGTGTCCAAAACGAATATAATACGTAGACGCAGTTTATTTATTTTTTTTTGTTTCGATTTTCCGGTTATTTTTCGAACACGAAGCACACTCGTTTTCTAAATTGTTCACAGGCGAAAGCAAAAAAAAACACATCGTTTTATAAACATTAAAAAAAAAAAAATTATTATTTTTCAAATTAGTATTCTTTACAACGATTTCGAGTGTATATACGACCTACACGTGCGCGTATAACGTACGTATATACTTCAGGGGTCACCAAATGGCGGCCCGCGGGCCACATCCGGCCCGCGGATGAATTTTAACCGGCCCGCAGACAAGGAGACACTAGGCCACAATATTACTTTTGCATTTTATAATATAATATGTTAAAAGTACTTGATTTTAATTTGGTGGCCCCCAAAAATTTTCAAAATTCCCAATGTGGCCCTCCAGAAATATTAATTGGTGACCCCTGGTATACTTTATCGTACTGTGTGCGCATAATATACGACTGTATTTATAATAAGGCCGTTTAAAATGGTCCTCGAGGAAACCAACGTCCCGTCGTTAGAAATTAACCGTGTTTACCCCCGCGTACAGCCCTTTGTCCAGATAAATTGCATTATAGTTTTTCAGCTTTTTGCAGTTAGCATTTTTATTGTTCTTTCTCGTCGAAGGATTCCAATGAAATATTCAAAAATATTCGTAGGAAATTCGTCAAACACTGTACCGTGTAAACAGCCATATTCGACAATAACGAGTATAATTTTTTTTTATTATTTACGACGGATAGCTCAAAGATTTCGGGGGTACACTTTTTTTTTTTTTTACGAACTACGGCCATAACTCTTGAAATAATATTCTACTCATTCGCGAAGTCGGTCGAGCCATACGATCCGCGTATGATTTCACCGTTTTAAATACGAATACTCTGAAAACACTGCGCCTGTACGTTTCAACGTTTTCGAAAAATACATAATATAAAAATAATTTTTTTTTTTTAAACTTTGGATTTTGTCTGAATTATCCAGGACAAGAACCCGAACGGTTTAAAGTCGAATAATAAACATTATATTCGATTCTAAACACAGAACAGGTTTAACACAACTATAGTATATTATATGCTCGGAACTATCAGAAATCAGAGAATTATATTCATTTTTACGAGATTATTATTATTATTATTATTATTATATTTTCGATCCGTACGACGATAAGTGCGTAAAACAATAATTGTTGTTTGTTTGTGCGACAGTAAACCTTATTAAACATAATAGAGAATAAAAACGAGTCCCTATAAACAGCACGTTTCATTTGAATGAAAAATTAGAAGAGCGACGTTGAAATATTAAAAAAAAAAAATAGTGCTCCGTCTCTTTCCATTTCAAGCACTGCACTGTGACGTTTCACATAAAACGAAAACAACCACCGCGAGCAAAGTACGTGTAATTCGTATATATATATATACATTGTTGTTGCGTAGTACAAAACGACAAATACGATACTATAGGGACAGTGGCGTTTTTATTGGGAGAAACATAATAAAAAGTTTATATAATTTAATCGGCAAATGGTCGAATATTCAAATACGATGCCTATATTGGTATATAAGTACAATTCCGTAAGCTTATTTTATTTAAAAAAACGAAAACGAAAACTCGATTTTATGGTTTTATAACAATAAAGCGAATATTTTTTTAATAGTATGATAAAATGTACAATTTTTATAATTAAGCGCATAGAAATCTCTCGTATATTTTTTGCAAATTATTCGCATAAAAAAAAAATAATCAAAAAACGTACCAGAAAATAATTTCTGTTCGTGGTATAAATATTATTTATAATATAAAATGAATCAATATAGTGGTTACTGATTATTAGGCATAGATTTTATGGCGTATACATCTTTTTTTGATTCCATAAATAAATACAATTTTTATCGCTGTTTTGTTAATCATTTCGATTATTACATTTTTCTTCATTATTTTATTACGATTATTATATGAAAAAAAAAATTAAAATCCAATTATTACAAAACGAACAAAATTATTACGATAATTTATTGTTTTCGTTGACATCGATTTTGAGATTATATTAAATACAATGACAATGTAAATTATCGATAATCGTAAAGTTCTTGTACATAAAATGTACGTCGCATGATTTTATTTTATTTGTGTACTTTAGTATAATTCGAGTTGACGCGTATCATTTTTAATTCCATTATGCTGAACATTTTCAAATGTAAAAAGATTAATGATTAATGATTGAACGCGATGCGCGGTTAGATTCAATCGTTTTCAACGTTTTCGCTTAAGGTTTTTTTTTCAAACGATCCTAACGAATTTTTCGCTATTTATTTTCCTGCTTCAAAATCCGAGCCCCGCTGATATATTATTAATTATTCAGTCGAGTTACCGATCGGTTTATCCGAGCGCAGTGCTGTTAAATACTTGCGTATTTAATCGATATTATTATTCAAAATACTATATATATATATATATTCTAATAAATCCTAAGTCCTTGTAACTCAAAACCCATATATTCTGCTCATATACATATACGCGTATTAGATAGTATAATATAATATGCAAATGAGGACGCTTTTCCGGAAGATTTACGCGTTTAAAACAATTAATATTCAACGCGAATTACACATATCGCCGAATGAAACGGGTGTCGTATAATTTTAATACATACGTATAGAATGGTACGTATAAATAATATGTATGTATAAGTAGTAAGTAAGTAAGTAAGTATTCGGCAAGACTTATTATTCGTTTGCTGTTATTAGTTAAAACCTTTGCGCGCGCCAGAGTCTTTTTTTTTTTTGGTTTTTGGACCTTTTTAAGCACCATCCACAATCTCACACCCAATCCTCCCGATCTTCTCTACGTGTTGCTTTTGCTTTCCACGGTCAAATATCTCCACGCCGTATACCTTCCTGTTTTATTCTCGGCCTTCTCAAAGGCATTTTTTAACATTCTGCATCAAAACAGCTTTTATTTTTCAATTACTCCGAGCGTGTACCACCATTCTCTACTGTCCATTACAGTTTCATTCTTGATCAGCCCGAAGATTTTCCGTTAGACTTCCTTGTCTAATATCAAACTGAACTTTTTTCCGTGTTTACACTCCGCATAGAATTACTGGACGAGGATTAAAGTGACATATTATTGTTCATGTCGATACCAATTTCTTTGCCAGACCATTTAATGACACTCATTACACTTGTCGCTACTTCACTGGCTGCTTCATTACTACGTTTTATAAAATATGATCGGTTCCAATTGTTTTAATCTATTAAAACTATATGGATAACTGCCAATACGTCTTAGCGTGTAACTACTGCAAGAGGTATAATAATTCTCTTCTTTTGACGATCATGTTAACGGTCTACTTTCGCTGCCGGAACTTCCTCGATTTGTTGAACAGGGCTTTTAGTTTTCCTTTAACAAACCCCTCTATAATACGGAAGTTTTTTTGGAATTCAAAGCCCTTATGATCCGTCTCCCGAATCACTTTTACCAATACCACATTAAGTGGGATAGGACGTCACTTATAGTCTTAATTCCGATTTCTGCACTGGTATAG
Source organism: Slavum lentiscoides (assembly GCA_032441835.1). NCBI lineage: Eukaryota > Metazoa > Arthropoda > Insecta > Hemiptera > Aphididae > Slavum > Slavum lentiscoides. Next base: position 7,419,726 of record CM063717.1, on the reverse strand, counting down.
GATCCGAACTAAAACACCCGATTTTAACTTTAACAGTACTTCCCATCACACTTATTGTGACTATAAGTTTATCGGCTTATTAGAGAATTGGAACCCTCTCGAACAGGTTTATCATTCGTTCTCGAAGTCATAATGCTCATATCCGTTGCTCCAACCAAATTCAAATTTTAAAATAATTCGTCAATTCTTTACCCACGCCTATGCGTTTTCGTACAATATCGGAATATCGTAAATATATTTATTTATTTTTGTTGACATTTGGATTTTGGAAAAAACTCGCTCGCGATAAACTGGTATACGTCGCCAATATTATTATACGCACTCGAAAAAGTCTTTGTTGAAGTTCCAGACATAACACGCACTTGACGTCACGAGCTGACTGCCATCGCGTTTACTGTTAGATATTTAGTTTTACCGTTCGGTATGAAATTGGTTTTTTGTTTATCGCGCGTACATATCAGTCCACATGCCGACCGAGTGTTGTAAAATATATGGATTTTGCCGTAATAGACGGACATTATTATATTATAACGAGAAGACGAAACGACGAAGGAAATCTCTGCAGATAATCAAGTGTAAGCTCACGTAAAATTAGGGTATATAAAAACGGTCGTTGGTACGTAAATTACATTCTCGTGTATTATATTATTATACACCGACGCGTAATATTTCACTTACTGTTGTAACGTTATAATGAGATTTACGAGGTTGTTGTAACGCGCGGGGGAAAAAAAAACGGTGTACTCGGATTTACATGTACGTGAACCGGAAAAAACGTACAAAAACGTATAATATAAAATAATAAGCACTTCGAGTGGACGTAAAACAAAGAAAGCGCAACGAGACAACGAACGGCTTAAATCTTTTCCGCGGACCATTAAGTGACGTACGCGTTTGCCTGTTACTTAAGTCGTGTTAATATAATGACGACTCGTTAGGGGCGGATTTATGTACGCATAGGCCTGGGTCTAAGGAGAAAATTTTCTTTTTTTATTTTATAAAGCGAAGATTTAAAAAAAAATTCGTTAAATAGATTCGACTTAAACGGCTATACAGAATGTCAATTTCGAATATCAAAAATAAGAGTGTGTACTCGTGAATTTTATATATTTCACACGGCGTTTTGAACGAAAACAACACGAGAACGTGATTGAACGCACGTTAAAAAAAAAAAACGTATAAATAATAAGAAACAAAATTGAATTGAATTTTAAAAAAATAGGTACGAAGATAAATCGTTTTCCGGCCACAACGTTCTCGCGTGGGCAACGCGTTGTCACGGACGACTGAAAATTTATCACCTCCGGCTGCTGTACTGTCTCTTTGATTTCATAAGGAATACCAATTTTTTTTCTTTCGACACGATTAATAACCATTCCTAGTCTTCAGTGTCCAGCTCACCCAGCCGCGGACGACTATGAAATATTTTATTTTCATTGAATTAAATTCCTCCGGTCTGTTTAAGTACAAACATATTATCAATATCAAATTATTATAAAACCGCGTTTTAATCGAATTCCGAACAACGTTGAGACACGCATAAGCAATTTTTTTTTAAAACTAAATTTATTTCGTAGAATAAAAAAAAAAAACTTAAGTATTGACTCTAAAGCGTTGCTCGAATTAGAGAGGGTGTGCAGGGGGAGGGGGCGGAACTCCTCTACTACGTATCTGCAACTTTTTGTTTGTTAACTGAACAACATAGTGCCCACATTATATTGAAGTAAATATCTTTGGTAGAAGGCTCATTTTTTTTTTTAATTAGCAGACCTCCTGTTCTTTAATTTTTTTTCAATTCGAACACTGCTTCAAAGTGAAATATTTTATTCTCGACGATTTTATAATAAAAACTAATGCGCAGCACTGTATTATATAATAAGGTATAAATTTTCGTATTAAAGACCCGCACGCACATAAGCAGACGTTCGGAGTGAAATAACACTTTGAAACGAAACGTAATCGGCGGAACGACGAAAAAATCGATCGGAACATTATTCGTTCGCATTTGTTTTTTTGTTATTAATATTTGATTAAAAGTGCGCGAATAAATAGGTTTTCAAACGTTTTCCTGGACGATATATATATATATATGACCGCCAAAATGTTTATTGCGTCGTTCTATAGCGTTTGTAACGAACAAGAGTCCTTCTCCGCGGGGTATATACGTATTTATTTCTCGAAATGTCTAAAGTTTACTTATTGCCGCACTGTTCTCGTTTGCGTTTTCCGTGCTATTATATATATATATATAAGTTTAATACGTTATGCGTGTTTAACGTTCGAACCGACGGGAAAAAGGGGTTTTTAAAAAAAAAAACGAACGGAAAATCGCTGGAAATTTGGAATATAAACGATTTTCGGCGTTTCAAAAAAGGTAAAAGTAAAAAAAAAAAAATATTCTAAAATATTTACGCGAGATATAAGAGCAATTGAACGATTAAATTGCGTTTTATATTTTACTATTAATATAGCGGAATATATGTTTTTCAATCATTATAACGTAGCTTTTTAGAACGTTCGGAAGACCGAATATTATTATGGAAATGCGTTTTGATTTTTTTGCTAAAGTCCCGCTACAGTCGTCGCTTCGTTCTGCAAACGGAAAATTAACTCGCGTTTGTTGTACACGTGAATAAATCACCTCGAGCGGGTAACAGGAAATTCGCACTTGTACGTTTGTGTTCATATTTCGATTCGCTGTATGGGATTCTCGTATTCGCGCGCACAGTATAATGTAAATTAATATTTTATTAAACTATTTTATATATTCGTTTTCAGCAGTGAAAAGCGTGATTTTTCCTTTTTTTTTTGGCCCGGTAAAAAATTCGCAATTTACGCGCGTGTATATATTTTTTAATTTTATTTCGGTGTATATTGAATTCTGGAGGTAACACACGCAGGCAGCCATGGATTTAAAGATTTGCCACTCATCCTTTACCCACATTTTTCGTCCTTTTTTTTATTAATTAAAAAAAAAAATTGCGACATATTTTTGACTCGACGACGTCAATACGAGTTATTCAAATAATAAATACATAATTTTATTCACGAAATCAGTCGAATAATTGTACGAATAAAGTAGCCTGCTTTAGATACGACGCTGTATTAAAACACAAAACCAACGTTTTTACAAACATAATATTGTAATAATTTTCGTTTTTCCCAGCGAATAATCGATCGACAACGTGATCGTTGTGGGTACTCCTTTAATAGTTTGTTTCAATAATCGCTCTCGACGGATACGATTGCGCTAGTGAATTTATGTAGTCGCTGTCTTGAATAGAACGCAGATAATTTTTGTTTCGAACGAAGAACAATTTGAAAAAAAGTTTTACGCTGGAATCGATGCGGAATGCATTCTCGACGTGGCGGCATTCAAAAGGACAATTCGCAGTGAACTGTAATAAAAAGAACAATAACAATATACACAATCGGTCGCTGTCTGACAAGATTCTAATGAAAATTGAAACGATTTTTGTTTCAAGGATAAGTGAGAAAGAAAAAGTTGATCGAACAAAAATTTACTATGGAAAATAGTATCCACCGCGGGGTATTAAGATAATTTCTATCGCTCTTTAAAATTTCTCCCTTTTTAATATTGCAAAATAAATTATTGTAATACCCGCCGAGTAGATTTGCAAATCATCCACTGCAGCCGGTAGATATTATCGTTATCGTTTTGCCAACCCAAGCATAAGTGGATTATAAGTAAAATTTATACGCAAACGCCGCGCGACAATCGTTCAAAGGATAAATTTCAAACGAAATTACAGCGTATGAAATTATGCCGCTGCAATAACCGTCGTCGTGCAAATATTTGCAACTGAACTAAAACCAAACTATCGTTTTGAGAACGTTTGACGTTTATAATCCGACGACACGCGCGCACACAGCCCAAGCAACAGCTTCTCGTCTTTTCGATCCAGTCAGGATTAAGAAGTAAGTACACACATATCGTATAAACGACTCGAATTAACGAGACTTTTACACCGAAATATCCACCGAAAGTGATGTACGCGCGCGCGCGCGTTTTATAACGAGTTATAAAACGTTATAATAATAACGCGCGTGCAGGGTCGTATAAAAATAAAAAAAAACCGTATAATATTCGTAAATGTTCCGCAATAACGTCTAGACTGTAATGGCGCGCGAAGAGAGGGTTTATTTTTATTTTTTTTTAATATCTCGTCCTTTGTCAAAGTATACGGACGATTGAAACCGTGTTTCGAACGAAAAAAACACCGAGCGACAATGGTCCACAACTCCACTCAAGACCGATTTTGCGAAGTTTTAACCACCACTTAATTATTATTATCTACTATCTCCTCCCCCACCTTATTGATACAGGAAATAGCTGATAAATGTCGATATTTAAAAAAAATATATTTTCGTTTTTATTAAAAATTTAATAAAAAGAATTTAAATCAATTTAGATCAACGCGATTAATTAGTTCTTTCTTGCCAGTTGTGGTGGCAACGACGCTGTCCATATTTTAAAGGCGAACCGCGTGTGATATCATTTCTACGTTCTCACATTTGTTTTATAAGTGTGCGGCAGAACGCGACATTTAATTTTCGTTTTGAAATTTTATTTACAAAAATATAAAAATCGACGTTAATCAATAAAACCGAAGATAATAAGTCCCCGCGGGTCATCAGAGTTAATATTCTACCTTCCTGCAGCGGATCCATAAACCGTTTCCTCCCAATTTTCGAAACGATGTGTCCTTTCGGGTCCCTTTTCATCCGAAGGAACAAAAAGAATTCGGACGTCAAAATTAACGACGTGTGACTAAGTGGACGCGCATTGACGTGAAGGAAACACTGACTGCAGTGTCCTTCGTTCCCGCGGGCGCGAGGGACATCCTTTGAAAACGCAGAGATGATGTTGCGAATAGGACAAAACGAACAAAATAAAATCGCATGGTTTTATTTTGAAAATTATTTATACGTGTCTGAAAGCGATCGTCTCTAATATTTAACAATTTTTAATGGGTTTTCTCGTCGGCGTGTGTCAGAAAGGAGAAAACAAACTTTGCCGCGTCGACGATAAATTTAAAAAAGAAACCAAATTATTTTTTTTTCGTCGACAAAAACGTCTATTGCGAAAATACGCTTTTTATTTCGTTTATTTTTTTTCATATAATATACAGCGAGTTCGGGTCGTAATCTGTTAATCGGATTATTTTCTGTCCGTATAAAAGTGAGTGTTTTTAACCGAAGAAAATAATATTCGGAGATTATTTCTCTGAAACTACTTAGCGTGCGAATTCATAGCGCATACATTAACCGAAAAAGCTTATATTATATTAAAGGGGATGTAAATACATGCAAATTTTTTTTTTTTTATAAGTATTATTCGGAAATTTAATTGAAAACGGAAACGGCCGGCAGAAATAATTATATCTTCATCTTCGGCTTATTAGAGACTATTTGAGCGCATTGACGCTATTTCAACACAACCTTTTCCGTTCTTCTCAGTCGTCTAGGATCAGCAGCTACTGGGAAGTGGACGTTTTTTTCAAAGACATCGGACCATCTTACTTTTTGCCTTCCCGACGGTTTTTTACCTTCAGCGGCGTTCGTCCTAGCTAGCTCATCCTTCGTATCCTTAGCGTCTCGACTCTTGATAATGTCCTCTTCTCCAAACAGTTATTTCAATTCAGCGTTTCATCTCATTTCATATTGTTCGGTTTGTTCATTATTCTTTTTTTCGGTCCACGTATTCTTCTTACGAATTTTCTCTCTATATAGTGACTTCTGCTCGTCTTTTTTTTGCCGTCAGTCACGTTTCACAAGCATATAAAATAACCGGACGTAGTGACGTACTAGTGCTTTATGTAGTTTTTCTTTGATCTTTTCAAAGGATTTTCAAGCAGATTTTCCGGCGTAAGGAAAGTGGCGTTCCCATCGCCTAATACACTCTAATAAGTGTATTGAAACAGACCCTCATTGGCTTTAATTAGCTGATGAGAACTCGTTCGGACGAACCATCCGACTTGTCAGATTCACAAATGGTTCCGAAACTAAACACAGCAAAATAATTATACACGAAAAACAAACACACCATTTGCATTGTCGCGATTAGCACTAAATCTAAGCCTCTCGTTATATTATTATATAACTTAAATGAGTACAAAACGTTTCAAACGTGACAGTATTATACGACGACACGCCATGGCAGCCTAATGCTTACAGTTACTATTAAGATTTGTGTATCTCAACTCCCAACATCAAAAATAATCTCGTGCGTTGTAAAACGACTGCAGTTGTTAATCGACATAATTTGAGAAACGTTTTAATAGCGATTTCAATTAAGTGGCAAAAATAATTTAAATAAATTTCGTAATAATTTTTATCACAATATTTTTACAAGTACAGGAAAAAAAATTAGCGGACTGAAATTCGCGTATTGAAGGCTAAGCGTATTTGTGAACCGTTTATGGAACATTATAGTCGGTACAAGCGAGCAAGTATATGGTTGGAAAAATGATGTTATTTTTCATCAGTTATTCGTCTTTTGCACGACACTGCGAACAAGCAATCCAGTTGGATATAACGACAATTATTTTCATATTATACGAAAAACACAATGAAATATTTTATTAAATTAAAATTACGCAATTTTTTATATAATTCATACGCAATAGCGTGAAAATACAACGACATTATTACGCATAATAGCCCCGATGGTGTTTTTGTACGTAAAAAACGTACAGATTTTTAACAGTTTTCATTTTTTCTTCGAAACGTTCCTATATAACGATCCGAATGGAATTCCTTCGCAGTAAACGTTTTATCGATTAAATTACAATTTGACGAGAAATACCCGTTGGCTATATACGCGCATACCTACATACATACATTCCCCTCGGGCAAGGTAATAATTTATACAGTTGTGCACACGGTAGATGATTAATTTCGTCAGTAAACCGCTGCCGTATTCATAGAGGCATTTATGTCGTATTCAAAAAAAAAAAAAAAAAAAATCTACATGAGTAAAATATATTTTACATGTTTAAAACACAAGCTGAAGTCTAGTCACTTTCGACGTTTAAAACCCGCCAACGCGGGACCGAAAACACGGAACGTTTTGAAGAAAGCAGTTCGTTTCGGGCGGTATAAAAAAAAAAAAAAAACATTCTGAGCGAAACGTCAAATTTTTTTTTCCCCATACGTCTTTAGAATGAGAACGTTTTTTTTTTTTTTTTGCCCCAGTACTTTACCTCTAGACGATTTAATATACGGGTTTGAATGCGAACTACACATTCTTCGCAAAAAAACTTCTATACCCAAATCATTTTCAGCCGCGGTTCGGCGCATTTTATATTATATATACTTCTGCTTCTGACATAACAGAGAGTTTATAAAAAACCGAAATATAATAATATTTTGACGGTAGACTATGGGAGAACACGCGTCTTTTCTTTTAATCAACTCGAATCGTACGCTATTCAAAATCTCGTTCTAGAATAAAACTGTGTTCTTCCGAGAGACATTTCAATTAATGTTTTTTTTTCAAATTTTCAAATTTTCAAACGTTTTGAATATACGATTTCTGAAATCTGTGATACATTGAACGAACGGGTATAACGTGCTCAGCGTATAAAAGGCGTCATTATTTGCACAGCAATCGTCTCGAAACGAGACAATTTTTTACGAAATTCGTTTTACTTCGAAAATCGCTGTAGATATAATTGTCGTAAAACACCACGAATCACGTAAAATATATTTAAAAAAAAAAAAGAATTGAGCCTCCTTGACTCGACAAACGCAATGACTTATTTCGTTCCGTTAAATATTTTTGAGTGTTTTCAAATAATTGTTACACTATTCTGCGCTACGGCGGAATAAGTTCGTTTTGCTGGTCGAATTTATACGCGTACATAAATTTATATTTGACAAAATGGCTGTTTCTTTTTTTTATTTATTTAAAAAATTTCTATCTAGAAAACGCGTAGTATTTCTAGTATAATTACATGTATTTATAAAATTAATAAAATTGAATAAAACCAAACGCTGTTATATTCGTAATATTAGATCTCCGCGGGACACCGCCTGTATATCATATGGATTAAATCTTTCGATTCATTGTTATATTATATACTAAGAAAAAAAGCGTTTTGCCGATTTCGTTGATATTTTATTCGTTTCCATAGTCACGCGGATGAAAGACGAGGAAGACGAGGAAAAACGAAAGAACAACTGCGAAAAAAAAATCTCAAAAAGAAAAAAAAAAGTTTGAAGAATAAATTTCTATAAAGTCGAAAACAAACAACAGCGTTATTTCAAAAACACTTTTGTAAACAATAATATTTTATATGTATTGAATAATATTATTGCGTGTATCGTTCAACGGAGACGTTCCTGCAGAATCGACGGGTTTTTTTTTTACGTTTATAAGTGTGCGGTTCGAGTAAAAGTCAAAACAAAAATTAATTGAAAATATATTCACAGAAATGACGCAGTAATACGTTCGTTTGATATACGACATTTATTTCGCCTGTATATTGTACATTGTGTAAAATACGAATTAAAACGAATATATATTTTTTTATTTCGTATATAATTGAACGTTAATTATAAGTTCGAAGACAACTGAATGTACACTGCAGTGTTTCTGTCGTTCAATTGATTTTACGCAATAATATTATTTATAATAAGTAAGTCGGTTGTCACCAAGTACGCAAATGTCGTCGTCAATCATTACAATTTTATTAATTAATCGGTAAATAAAATCAATTTAATTTCGCGTTTAAATTATAACGCGTCAGCGAGTCAAATATTTAAAAAAAAAAAATATTTAAATTGTATACCGCGCGCGACGTCGGCGTTTTAAAACCGTATATATATCATCCTTTACTGTATGCGGATAATTAAAATTCGCTTTCGCCGAATGTTATACATTATATTCGCGATAATAATTTTATACGCCTTTATTAACGGTTAATTAAAAACATATAAAATGTATTCAGCGCGAGTGGATTCTAAACGGGAAAACGATAATATACGGGGAATTGATCGGTAAAATATTATTGCAGTCTTGCCGCAGCGGTATAAAAACGGACAGAAAGTTAAATTAAAAAATGCGTATAAAACAAGCGGATTCTGATTTTTTTTTTCAAAATTTTGTTCCGAAAATTGGCTATCGAAGCGGTTTCATCGGCCAAAAAAAAGAATCCAACCCGAATAAAACTCGGTATAAAATTTTTATTTAAAAAAAAAAAAATATATAGGAGTAGATATTTTCCCCTGTTTAACGGAAGAACAGACATCTTCTCATTATCGTTACGGAAGCCATAAATACAAATACGCATTTATCTGTTTATAAAATTTATTTATATATACGGCCCTCGTTATTCGTTAGTTGTTGCCGTCGTATCGTTGTACCGTCGCATCGTCGTACGTTTTTAAATTTGTCGTGTGAAAATTGTTACGAGTTTTTTTTATCGTCGCGTATATATCAACAAGTCAATATTTTAACTTGCACGTTAATTTAGTAGTTATATTTGTATTTAAATTTGTTGTGTGTGTACTTTAATTCATAGATTTATGTGAACGGCGACTGGCCAGTCTGCGTGATATATTGTCGTGTCACCTATTGTGAGTACAAATTTTTATCATTATTATATTATTGTCAAATTAAGAAAGCTAAATTTTATATGTTTATATCTTGTATTTAGTTTAATTTTTTTTTTTTTTGGCCAAAAAGGCAATTATTTTTATATTGTGTTAACAAATTAATTATATTAAATCGTTTAAATATTCTTTGAGTTACTATTGTTATTCGTAGATTTAAGTACCTCCGTTTATACACGTATATACACATATATATACAATCGAATTGACGCGAATTAAAATTTTGTGGTGTCCGAGATCACATAATATTATTTTATGCTCTCGGCCCGATTCATCCCCCAATTTTTCGTATATATATATATAAATATCACGTAATATATTCACGGCATTGTGCGCCACACGTCAGTTCGTCGTATATTTAATATATTATGTGATAAACGAGAAAAGAAAATTAAAATAAACGGATAAAAAAAAAAATGTTGCCAGCGAGATCGCTCGACTATGGAAAAGAAAAGAAAAATGTGTTTAAAACCGTATTTCAAGAAAGAAAATTGTCCCCGAGGTTTTTTCACGGGTACAATAACGCGTCACGGCAGGCGAAATTAATGTGCGTTTAGTTTTGATAAATCGTTGGCCCGGACGAATTTATCGACAGCGATCAAATGCGCACAAACGACGCGTATTACTTTCGCTAAATTTCGTGCGAAAAACGGGGACGATCTACGCATTGATCTCGTGCTGAACGAGTACAACGTTAATAGAAAATATTGGTGTATTGAAAATAGAATTTAAAAAAAGAACGTATTGCGCAACACTCAGAATAAAACGATTTACTATCGGGTTAAAAAAATTATTTTGCAAAATTGTAAAAAAGACTTTGTTCAAATACGGAACACACACGTATAATACTAGGTATATATAGAAATCAGACAATCATATTGTGTTATCTCGTTTTAAGTTTTTAAATAAAAAAAAAAAATTCTTTTTTGTTTTCGATTTCTATGCAAAATACGAGTGTCTGGTAAATCCGTCGCTCGTAAGACATAAAATTTAAATAAAATGTTTTTATATAATTTTAAGTTTAAATATACCTAAACTTATCCCGTCAGTGCCGCAATTATCGTGAAGGTTAATTTTACGCGCTTATTACTCGGTTTTATTGAAAATATACTTACTCCTTTATATATATATGCATTCATAATTTATTTAAATTTAAGCTCCGGGTCCAACAAAATTCGGTTGAGCCGCGTGTACAATTAAATAATTAAGAATTCTAGTTTGACGGGTTTTTCGTATTTATTAAATGTACTGTTTTTTTTTTACCGAGAATTTTTATAATTAGTCAAATTGTAATAATTTTAAAGTATAAAACTAAAAAAAAAAAAAAAATTGAAAATTAAAAACGACGCGCGTGTAACGCGCTAAAACGTCAAAGTAATAGTGTTTTTGAAAATAAATTTCACCGGGGCCCTTTACTTTAGAGTCCAAACGCTACCCGTCCCTGCAGAGGACGATTTCTCTTTTTCGAGTGGACTTTTTTTTTCAGCCGCGTAATTGCAGGATACGACCGCGGGACGGTCGGAAGACGCTCTTAAATATATATTTCCAGTGGCGTGGCCGACTTACTACAAATGGTCCGGTCCGGATATTTCAGCTAATGCTCAGGCCATCCACTTAATATAAACCCCTCTCTCAACAACCGAAAAAAAAATGTCATCGGTTATCATAAATACTGTTTGCTTTGTTAAATTTTTTATACCTCAAAATTGTGGTCTACCTGCAGGTTTATAATCGTGAAACGTCGTTATATCGTCTTAAATATATTATGATTTAAAACTTAAAACTCGATACACATGCGTAATTATTATAGGTAGCATAATAAATTTAACCCGCACCGTGCCTCCGCTGGCAATAAGAAAACTACTGCGGCTCACTCTTCGTTCAAGAACAAAAGTTTGTTGCTTCGTCAGAAATCGACTTCAGTCCTAATCCCCCCAAAAAAAACCAATAAAATCATTTCAACGTTTCTAACACGATTCCTGCAATACGCGTCCTTTCATAGATATAAACACTGGATTGTCTACATTAAAGAAAAAAACCTCTCCAGTTGTATAAAAAAAAAAACGTTTAATGCAAACATAAATTTGCAACGAGACGTATACGCAATTATTGATACTATAATTTGTATGATTCTATTTTATCTAGATCGCAACGGGTCTAAGCTAAACCGTCGTCGTAACGTTTTCTTTGTTTCCTCTAGTGTCAAACGGGCATTTATCATCGATTTTCTTTTCCCCGTTTGTAAACAGTGGCAGCTCTCGGTCATTCGTCATTGTCGTCTTTTACGTTTTGTCGCCGATCACTTCTACACTATATAGTCGATTGCTAATATTCTCCAGAAAAAAAGAAAAAAAAGAAAGGAGATCGCGACGGATTTGTCGAACGGTATGAAAAACTTCGGCGCTGCTGAACGTCCCATATAACGTCGTACGACGACTTTTTCCCCGTTGCCGTCCCGTCTCATTTTTCTACACCGCGCCATAAAAGAGGATTACCACCCCTACGCCGGACACGGTACAATAAGACACCTCGTCTATCCTAATCTTTGTCCTCGGACGAAATCTATATTAGATCTCTTAAAATCCTACGTCGTATACCAAGCGAATCTCCGGTGAGTATACTATGCGAAACCGTCCAAAACCGTACACACTCGAGTCCTGCACCGCGTAACGTTATACAATCGCGCGTTATCCGAAGACTGAACACGCATCGCAGCCGGCGCTCTCTTTTCACCGTGATCTTACGAATTCCGCGAGATCCCCTTGCCCCGCGGTCCTAAAAATCCGTCCCAGAAAACGGGGCTGCAGTAAGCGGCACGACGAAATCAGCCGGCAATCGAGCACCGCTATTATAAATAATTAGTGGATTTTTTTTTAGTTTCCACCGGGTTTCTGTCGACGCAAGAAGATCTTCTTCCCCCACCTCGACTACTACCCCAACCCCCCACCAACCGTATATTATTAAATATAATAACGTGTATTACGTGTCGACGGAAAGCGCGCCGTTTCGTCGTGGGCCAGCCGCACTGGACGCGTCGACAACAACAAGTGGCGTTTCTCGTCGTCGTCGCCGCGGGCACCATCACCAACGGCATTTATTCCGGTCTCGCCGGAAATACTTGCTGCGTACTGACGAAATATACACACACACACACACGAGATTCGCTCGAAAATAGCAAAAAAAAAAAAAAGTGAAATTCGAGTGCCGCGCGCGCACTAATTCGATTTGGAAAAGTCGATTTGGAAAAGCGTTTTTTTCCGACGCTTTGTTCGACGATGACGACGGGACGGAGGATTGCCGGCAGTCGTCGGGCTGTCTTACGCGCTAATACGAGACAATACCGTCCGTCGACGTCGGGCCGCCAAAACTGATTTGCCCCGGCACGCGCGAAACGCGCAACGAGCACCCGGCAACGGCAACACCCCCGCCGGTCGGCCGCACCACCGTCAGCGTCAGCGCCGAACGTCCCACGAAGCTGTGCACGGTGCGGCGCGCGCGCGCGCGTGTCGTCCGCCGCTCGTACGACGAGAACAACGCTCTAACCACCCACGAGCGGCAGCGTCTCCGCCGCCGCCGTCAGCGCGCGCCCGTTTTATTCGCATTTAACTCCTGTTTCGGAGACAATTTTTTTTTTTTTTTAGATTCCGAACGGAGACGGGAATGTTTTACAATGAAGTGGTTTTTTTTTTTTCTGTACCCGCAAAAAATTCTACCGGAAAGAGCGCTCCGATCTTTTGTACAGTCACAGTTTGTAGAAAATCGCAATCCAGTTGCGAAGGGTACTTTTTTTTAAAAAAAAAAAAGGTGGAAAAAAAGAAATTAAAACCGAAAAATTACGCGAAATCGTTTATTATCGTTATTTCTTCGCGATTTTAAAACTATAATTGGGTACCCATATACTCGAAATATCCGTCAAGCATTGTATTAAATGTTTTCAATGAAACAGTTTTTTTTTTATAATTTTGGTCTATTTATAGCAATAATTATATACAGGGTTCGAGGTATATAATTCGTTAAAAAAAATGGTCATGTTTTTGTTACTATATATACACCCGAACAGGGACGAACCGAAGGGGGGTCATAAGGGGTGTTACACCCCCCCCCCACCACTCGGCAATATTTGGTTATCAGTCGGCAGAATGGAAATTATTTTCGCCTGAATTAAACCAAATTTTTTTAAAACGAAGAGAGGAAAATTAAAAATAAACGTCAAATTATTAGATAACAAAAATTTGAAATTTCACATTCTAGTCGGCAATTTTAAAGACTACACCCCCCATGATTTTTTCCTGAGATCGTTCCTGCATCCGGAATAATATTACATACTATTTCGCTCAGAACCGTCATTGCTTTCAAACGTATATATATTGTGATAAAAATCTGAGCAATGTTCACAACGTCTCGCGGCTCGCTACTTTTTTTTTTTTAAATATATTTTTGTCAAATTCGGCTTTTTTTTTTTTTGTTGTTACGTTTGTGGCCCGAGCGAAGAACTACGCACTACGCGTTATGACGTCAACGATTATTACGAACGAGAAAAAGTTAAGCGACCTGCAGTAGCCGCGACACGCGCGCGGGATGAGAATTTGTTTTTTTTGAAAAAAACTCATATTTCACAAAACAAAAAACGTCAATCTTTAGAAAATTTCGTTATAAAATCCATTCGCGGCTTTTGTTAGTTTAACAATCGAAAAGAGCCAATCTATTTATCTATTTTTAGTCCTATATGCCTAAATTGCTTGGGAAAAATCCTGAAATATTTAATAGGTAATGTATTTTGGGATGTCATATATCATTGTGATGGAACCATGACATAGGTAATAATATAATATAATATGTAAGGTTTACTAGTATTTGAAAATGATAACAAAACAATTAATGTAAAATATTTTTATTATACCGCAGGCAAATATACACAAAACAATTTCTCCAAAAAAAAAAAACCAAAAGTTAGTTTTAAAGTTTAATGTAAATTTGAATTTTCTTAATTTTTTGGCTGAAAATGTCTTGATTATATCGTATTATCGTCAAATGATATTGAAGTCTTTCTTTGGTGTTCACTGTTCACTGATACCTGTATTTAATGTGTTTAATGTGGAATCCATAACCGCGAGCAGAATTTAAAAACTTTTTTTTTATTGATTGTGATTTGAATTGTGAATAAAAATAAACCTCCTACAAAAATACAGTAACGCCCTAAATATTAAAATTAGTGAATTTACACGAAATTCGCTAACAACATTTTATAAAAAAAATTTAAATAAATTACGTTTATTTATTTTCCAAAAAAAAAAAAACAAAATATAAATTAGTGAGCGTGTAAATTTATTGTTTAGTTAAATTTTATTTAAAACAAAAAATGAGTTTGATCCGTGTAATTCAGTCTGAAACAGAAATCGACTTGCATGCCGGACATTGAAAAAATATTAACGCGTATTATTAAATTGATTAAAAAAAAAACACATTTTAAAACAAATACCTAGACGGTGTATGGAAATCTGTTGATAATGTTTAAAGCGATTATAATAATTTAATTAACGAATATATAGGTGTGGACGAATACAAAAGAGAATTTAATCGTGTCTCGAGTGAAAACAAAATAATTATTAGACGCGGGACGCGTTTTCGCGAAGTTCAACGACTTTGAACGCGCGCGTAGTTTTTTCCCCTGTGAACGTATTCGTGCGCCCGGGGCACCAGCTCCGTCGTAACACACGCGTATAATATTTTTTTAAACGCGCGCGCTTTCTTTTCACCGGTGTCGACCGATACGATGACGGAAATCCGCGATTAAGGGCGTGCGCATCTATGGCTACTCTCGTTATTTGCCAGAACGCGTCGGACGGGTAATTTTCTATTTCGCTTTGACGTTTTTCGGTTTTTTTTTCATATTGCGCCGATTTTTTACATAATTTTTTTCATTTTGGATCGTCGCAGCGGATACCATCGAATGTAATGCAATGTAAGTATAATGTTGTACAAACCTTTTGTCGCGTAGCTGCGCAAATAATAATTATGAGGGATGATAATATATTATAAGCGAATGAAAGGTCACGCGTATAAAACGTTTATTACATAATACTTTTTTTTTTTAATATACGGACTAATGTCCTATTGCATAATATATTATTATGATACAAACACATCGCGATTACAAAAATTTTTTTTTTTTTTGTATTGTAAAAGAATAGAAAAGAACACGATTAATATTACATTGTTAAATTTTTTTAATTATTTCGCTCTAGGCAGAGCAGTTCTAAAGTGGAAACCGTTGGGAAAAGAACCTCGAGAACGACCCGGGAAAAGACGGTCGGATGTTGTGGAAGAAGACCTTAGAAGGACGGAAGTACAAGGACGGAGAGCACTAGTTCAGTATCGAGAGAAACGGAGAGACCATCGGACGTGGGCAAGTGATTTTTTTTTGCAAACGTTTGCGTGCTCCACGCAGTGGCGGCTCGAAGGAGATTATTAGAATTCTGTGATACACAAACAATATTAACGGGTGGGTGGGTGTCTTGGGTACTTGGATTGGAAAATATAAATTTCACAATATAAGTTTAGTTTTTTTTATTTTTTTATTATATAAGAACTCCCGTATAATATCATTCATTTCAATCTGTTTCTCAAACATTTTTCGGGTGGATGGTGTAAAAAATATTTTACGTGATTCGAGGAAAAAAATTTCAAGCCGCCACTGGCTTCGCGCAGACGCTCTGGTCGCGTATTTCGTATTTCGCGTTATTTCGACTTCGTTAAACGTTTGATAACGAACACTTTTTCTCTTTCGACACCGGGAAAATCGTTCTCTGACCGGAAAACTTTTTCCGTTACGAAGCGTGTGTACCGCCCCGCGTAACGTTTTATATTTTATAAACGAATTTAGGTTCGATTTATTATTATTATTATTATTATATTATAATAATATATCGCTTTCGTGTTCGTTATCAAGCTGCGTAAATTAAAAATAACGTCGCGCGTATGTATTGCCTAATACAATAATAATCCGTTGTCGTTCGGACCATGATATAATAAACTTTTTTACAGTGTGTTTGTGTGTGTATATAGTTTATAAAGTTTATTATATCATGGTTCGGACTATATAAGACGGGAGACGTTTATTTACACAAACGTTGTACCCAAGGTGGATCGATCTACCTTGGTGGTGTACCTATTGCGTTTAATTCCGTTGTCGTTCCGTGCGCGTAGGTACGTTTTCTACGAGAGTCTTATTAAAAAAGAAAAAAGTGAAGTACATGAAGTGGGTATTCGCGCGTTACCACGTCGTCGTCACCTTGTCTTTCGTTTTTTTTTTGCGTTTTTTTTCGGACGCGTTTGTCTAAAAAATGCCCTGATCGCGACTCTTGTCGCCGAGCGCGTGACGCGGTCCTGTGCCCGGTCCAGCGCGTCGCGGCGCCACCGGTCCCGGATTCGAATCCGGGTGGAGGCCTGGCGGATTTTTGCGCTGTCGGCGTAGTCGTCAAGTGAAGGCGATGTACAGTTTGAAGATGTATATGATGATGATGATGATGAAGCAAGATGAAAATTTCCGCAATGAAATGTTCGATGTCGTCAATTTCAAACGGCGGTGTTGTCGCAGCCAATAACCGTGACGGAAAAATCATTCCGCTCGTACACGGCCTGTACGAGTGCGGTCCGGTGGTAAATCACTCGAGCGGCTAGTAGTGCTAAAATGGAATGAATGGACTTGTGCGACGGGTATCCGAATACAAGCCGATTCATCGTTATTCGTTCGTTTCATTGTTC